>JAASFN010001081.1:0-10562 GCA_023333795.1 Globisporangium rhizosaccharum | reverse complement strand
GTCGAATGTGTTTACATAGTGAAACCAAGTTGTAGTGATATTCTTGTTGCACTCGCCACACACAATGGCACAAGCAAGTCGAGCCAAGAGCAAGAGCAACAGGAGCAAGAGCGAGAGGAGCGCGAACATGTCGGTGCTGATGAATGTCTGTTGCTAGTTGCTGCTTGTGCTCTCTCTCTTTTCCTCTCTCTGGCCAACTGGACAAGGTCGCTAGTCAAGTGTCCTCACTCACTGGAGCTTGACCTTGAGGAACGCAAAGAGGTGGCTCCAGAACTCCTTTGCAGCCACTTTGTCCAAGTGGCGCTTGTCTGGATGGATCTACAGTCACCACAGCACCATACAACAGCCAAACGTCAGTCAGCATCCTGCAAGAGCCGTCGGAGCCAATCAGCCACATGCACTTGGTCCCGAGACGCACCATGAGGATCTTGACATCCCACTGCTTGATCTCTTCGCCGAGCTGTGCGCCTTGGTTATAGATATGGATGCCGCACACTAGAGACAGCCAGCCACAGTCAAGTCCTGTGAGTCGTTGCATATGGACTAGCAGATACCGAGGCACGAGTGAGTCCGTCAGTCTGTGACTGACCTTTCTTGAAGACTTCGAGCGGGAACTTCCACTTCCAGCCCTTGAACTGCCACGACTGCCCAGACGCGATCACGCCCACGACACAGCGCCTAGCAAAGTCACAGACAGAGAGACATCGTGAGCACGAGACGCGATCATATAGTTTGCCTCTGTCGATCCATCCAAACACGGTCGTACCAGTCCTTGTCGCGGAAGCGCGCGACACTGTCAACGACTTTGAACGTGTACTGCTCGCCGTCCTCTTCGTGCTGGAGAATGAGCGACTGCGCCTTGCGCTCGCCCTCGGCCTTCTTCTGCATGTTTGGGACGTACACGCCGTCTTCGAGAAAGTCCTTGACGTTGAGCATCGTGAAGAGGTCCGAGAAGCCTGCAGGGACCACAATGATCGGCGTGCCTGTGTTGTTCATAGCGCCACATAGCTTGAGTGAGGCGACGCCACTCGATCACAGATCCTAGGACCAACTAGGACGCACCGGGGATCTTGTCTTTCATCAGTCGCGCGAGCGGGAGCTGCTCCTTGCGCACAGCGCTCACAGGCGCCAAGAGACTCGCTTTCGACGCTTTCTCGATTTTCTCCTTCGTCTCGGCGTTCACGACGTCAATGAGCTTCAGGACGTTCTCAAACGTCTTTGTGCGCGCGTTCAGCACGCTCGTGCGCGTCCGGAACGAGCACTCGCGCTCGAGAATGCGCTTGAGCGCACTGTCACTCGCACTATTGCTGCTACTCGCACTGGAGACACTTGTCACTGCACCATCACTCACGGTCTTCTGGGACTCACTAGGCATCACCATACATGGGAGCAGTAGCAGTAGCAGCCTTCGTCAGGTTCTAGGACGCTCACGACCGAGTCTATAGGACAAGACCTACCGCTTGTGGTCTTTGTGGCGCTCAGCGTCACGGGCGTCGTGCGCGTGCTTGCGCTTCTTCGCGTCGGCGTCGCTTTTGCTGCTGCTCTTGGCGCTCTTTGCCGCTGCACTTGCGTCTGCGCTGGCACTGGCACTCGTTGCTACTGCTGCGGTCGTCGCAGGCGCAGCAGTTGGCTGCCCGTCAGCGCCGAGGATCTGCGGCGAGACGTCAATGTCGCCTTTGAGGAATGCAATGAGGTCCTTCTTGTCGACCGTCGAGACCATCGTAGCTTTCTCCAGGCGGCATTTGAGCACATAGTCGCTGAACGTCAGCGCCGCGTGCTTGTAGCACGTGTACACTGCGAGCACGTCGTACTTCTTGTCCGGCGAGTTCTTTGAGTGGTACGCTGTTGGTGTGTGCTTGGCAAACGTCTTGCGCGCCGAGCCGTCGAGGTCCACGAGCACGAGGTCGTCGTTCTCGATGCGCACGCTCCGGCCCTTGATCAAGTGCTCACGGAGGTCCGAGAGCACTGCGAACGCCGCGGCGGCATCTGCTGTCGTCGTCGCGTCGGCCGTCATGAGTCCTGTCGAGCGACTTGCGAGAGCTGGAGCTCGTGCTGCTTGTGAGGGTGGCGTGTTGTTTGTTGTTGTTGGCCAGTTGCGCTCAAATGACTTGTGTTCAGTATGGTTGAAGATGTGCACTCAACTTACTTGGTTAATGTATCGACAACGGTGACAATCAAATAGAGCCTATCAATAACACACCTGAGCCAAGCGTGCTATTGCTTTATTCATACTGTTGTTTATCTTGCTGTTTGTATGCTCGCTTCACTCTTGATCCAGCATCACTGCCATCATCGACATCAACATGGGCGTAGCAGCGATCGAGCGCACGGCGGCGTTCCGTGTGCTCGCAGACTCGCTGCAAGCGACGCACGATAGCAGCAGCAGCACCCAGAAGAAGAAGACAAGAGACACACGGAGCGTCCATGGCAGCAGCAGCAGCAGCACATTCAGCGCAGAAGCAGCAGAGCTGGTGCGTCTGGTTCGCACACGTGGCATCTCACGCACTTGTGGCAGCAGATCAAATGACCCGTGCATCAGTCGTCTCAAGCGAGCTCTTGTGCTCATACACTGACTCATACACTGACGCATATGGTGCTGCTGTATATGCTACACACACTCGTGCACTAGATGAAGAGCCTCGTTGCAATGGAGACGCTGCTGCGCGATGTTCGCCCCAAGTACCTTCGCCCCAAGCGCTTCCTCCGCGTCAAAGGCGCCAAGATGAGCGAGCACGAGAAGGACGAGTTCGACGCCGTACGCTCTGCTTTACGCAGTCTCGACTCCTGTGTCTCTTGACCAGCTAGTCTACCAACACTCACTCACACGCCTCCATGTGCCATCAGGACTTCACAGAGCTCGTGAAGAGCTGCAGCAGCAAGATCGACGCGCTCAATGACGACGTCACGCTCCGAACACGACACAGTACGTCCCTTGCTTTGCTTGACGCGCAGTGATGACAGAGCAGCTGATAGAGACGCTTTGTACTGACAGTCAGCGCCTGCTGCTGCTGCCATCAACAGAGACGTCGGCTGCGCTCGTGGAGCACGAGAAAGAGGTCGTGACGTCGCTGCTCGAGGTACGCGCTCGTGTCTATGAAGATCTCTTCTTCTCTAGAGACCCAAGCCTAACGACCGTCCACTGCGTGTGTCTGAACGTCGTAGCGGCTCAAGAGCATTGCGAATGCGACGAAGCGTATGCAGAAGCAGCGCTATGACCAGCCGTTCCTCCTCTCGGCACGGTACGACGACGCTCTGCTGCTTGGTAGCGTAAGTGCGAGTGCGAGACTGACGAACTGTGGCTGATCACCTGTGTATGACTCTCGATTCGCAACAGGCTCTTGCCAGAAGACGTGCGCGCAGAGCTGTCTGCACTCGAGGACTCGCTCCCAAAGACGCCGCTTGTGACAGCAGCCGCGCCAGTCCAGACGAAGAACAAGCCAGCAGCGAATGAGACAGAGCCGCTCAAGACGCCATCGCTACCAGCAGCAACTGCAGCAAAGAAGCCCACAGAGCCACAAGAGGCAGCACCAGCGGCTAGCAACGCATCACCAAAGCCTCTGCCAAAGCCAAAGCCAAAGTCTATCATGCAGGTACGACTCCACGTCCCGTCACAGAGTCGAACGCCATTGTTCCAATACTGAAAGACTGACAACAGGACTGACGGACACTGTGGTGCAGCACTCCCCTGTGCCGCAGGACGACGAAGTAGCGTTCACGGAGGAGCAGGACCGGCGGTTCCGCGCCGAGAACGTCACGCTCCATCGCCACTTTCTCGAGAACCTCGAAGACGCCAAGTACGCTCCGTCCTTTGTATCAACGAGTGATAGACGGACTGGGAGAGTGTGTAGCTAAGAAACTGACGGACTGGTGGTGCTGCTGGGCTGTGTCTGCAGGAGCATGGAGAGCAAGATGGCCGAGATCTCGCACCTCATGGGCCAGTTCGCGGACAAGATCGCGGACCAGCACCGGGACATTGAGCTCATCCACGAGCACGCAAAGGAGACGAAAGACAACGTCTCGCAGGTGCGTTTGCGCCATCGAGGCGCTTGAGACGCACGATGGTCGTGTCGCTAACGCTCTCTCTCACTTGTCATGCTAGAGCAACCGCATCCTCGAGCAGACGCAGCGCATGGGGCGCGGCTACGGCTTCATGATCTTCTGCTTCTACGCCGCGTTCTCGCTCCTGCTCCACGCGCTGCACTACTTTCACAACTGACCAGCACCACCAGCAGTAGCAAGACACTGCGACCTAGGACGTCGAGCACACCAGCGTGGTTCAATTGGCTTGGACTGGTGGCAAGAGGTCGCCTGCCGTGCACAAGAGCGTGCTAGAGCGCGTCGACTGCTTCTTTGTTGAGTCCTTCATAGCACGTCAAGCCGTCGGCGTTGAGGATGTCGTCGCGCGCGCCCTTGTCCATGAGGTAGTCGAGGAGGTCGTGGAAGCCGTACTCATGGCAGTAGTGCAGCACCGTCTGGCCATTCAGCTGCATCGGCATAGCCACACATAGGCGTTAGTCAGGAGGGACAAGCGACAGAGCAAGAGACAGCGGGTGTGGTCGTACGTTCTGCGTGTTGATGTCGGCGCCGCGGCGCAAGCAGAGCTTCGCGATGCGCTTGTTGTTGTTCTGGCACGCGATCGAGAGGAGCGTGTTGCCCATGGCGTCCTTCGCGTCGATGTGGAGCGTCCAGTCGGGACTGTTGAGTCTCTGGACGATGCACAGCCAGCCAGGGAGCATCGTGAATCTCTGGCAGCCTGTCGATTCACTAGCAGCAGCAGCATCGAGAGCGTCGTTGCACGAGGACGACGTACCAGTTCGACGTCGTCGTACTTGCTGTGGCGGCAGTGGCTAAAGATTTCTTCGAGCTGCTGGCTCTCCTTCATCGCCTGCGTCACCTTCTCGCGCTGCGCAATCGACGCACCACTCGCTGCAGCCGCTGCTGCTGCTGTTGATGTACTCGATGCACTCGCGCTGACTTGACTCACGAGCTCGGGGCGTTGCATGAGGTTGGCGATGAACTGCGTCCCAAACACTGCGCGGCCAGCGGACCACGGTGAGTACTCGACTGGGAGCCACTCGTCGAGAGCGCCGCGCGGTCGCACGACGCCGACACTACGTGGCTCGTTCTAGCGAACGGCATCGTCCAAGCAGGCATGGTCATCTAGCGAGCAGCAGCACGATCTCACGGCTAAGAGACGAAGCGACGGACGTACCGTGTTCTTGATGACTGGGAGGTAGTTCGCTTGCATCTTGCACGTCTTCGTGCTCGTGACCGCCGCGACAAAGTCTTTTGGGAGACACGCCACGCGCTGGTGCACGGCGCCGTCAAAGCCAGCGACTGCAGTTTGGCTCTCGCTCGAGGCGTCGACTGGCTTTGGAAGCCACGACTTGCCTTCGCCCGGCGGTGCGTGGGTCTGGTACCCAGGCGTCTTGGCCAAGTGTCCTGGTGGTATCCGACCCTGGAGCTCCTGTTCGTCTGGTGGCAGTGTGATGCCGATGCTTGTCGCATTCGAGACGGTGCTTCGCGCCGAGAGCGAGTCGCTCAAGTCGGCGCTATCACACGAACGAGCAGTGGACATGTCGTCTGCACTGGCGTCGTCGTCGTCATCATCTGCTTCGTCGTGTTGACCGAGATCTCCGCCGCCAAAGCTCGCGCTCATGCCTCGTGTGCTCTGCTGCCCACGTGATCGATCTGATCGCGACGACCGCGACGATGCCACGACTCTCGCAGACTGGACTGGATGACCAGGACCACCACCACCCTGCTGCTGTGCGCACAGACCGAGTCCCATGCCGAGTCCAATGCCAAGCTGGAGCATGTCGACGCCACTACTGCCGCTAGCGCCATTACCGCCTGGCAGCGCAGTCCCGAGCGCCTGTGTGATCGAGTCAATGAGCTGCTTTGTGTTCGAGTCGAGTGCTCCAGCGCCACTGGTGGTGGCGTTGCTGCTGTGTCGAACACCACCGCTGTGCTCTTCCTTTGTGCGGCTCCCACTCGACTGCTGCGACTGCTTTGTAGGCGAGAGCGTGTGTGCTCCACTGGCGCTACTGCCTTTGCCTTGCTGGCGCGCATTGCCACTGTCGCCACGCTTGAACGTAAGTTGTGGGACTTGGATCTTCTCGAGCACTCGCCGCTGGGATGGCGATGCTGGTGCTGCATCGCCTCTTGCGCCATCCTCGCGACTCGACAGATCAATCACAATGTCGTGCTTCTTTGCGCTCGCGGCGACGAGACGCATGCGCCGGTCCTTCTCTTCCGGTGCCTCCATGCTCTTGGTCATGTACTTGCGCACGCTCTGCTGCGGGTACTTGACATCGTCGTCTGCGCCAACGCCGCGCGTCGCGACTTCGCCGTCGCCGTGGACAATCACACCGTCGACATCGCCGTCTTTGCCGCGATGCAACTCGGCTGGCAAGATCGGGCGTGTCCAGAACGTCTCGCCGCTCTGCTTGTCGTACCAGTACGCGACGCCGTCGTCAGTCACAAACTCCTCGTACGGACTGCTCTGCATGAACGCCCAGCTCCGGTAGATCACGGTCGTGCAAGCGCCAAGTGCACCGCTCGGGTCCGAGTTCTTCATGAACTCGTCGGGCTGCTGCGCGCCGAGCGTCGTGAACACTTGCGGCTGGTTCCGGCTCGACTGACCGATCCAGAGCAAGTGGATAAACTCGATCGGCGTGTTCTCCTTTGTCGTTGGGATGCAGAACGGGTACGTTCGGTCGACGCGCGTCGTCACAGTCGTGTTCATGGACGTCACGTTTGGCGAGAGCACGTCGCTATTTGGCTGCACGAGCACACTTGGGACGTCATTGGGCACTGCGAACGCGTCAACGAGCCAGAACGTCCGGAAGCCGTGCGCGAGCTCTTCGCCAGTCTGCTCGGGACGGTTCAGTGGGAACCGCTTGCTTGCGAGCGCCATTGCCTCGGTCTCACCGACACACGACCGCGTTGCAAGCACAATGCACGGCGGACGCCGGACGTTCAGTGCGTGCTCGAGCGCTCGGAAGACGTAGACTGGATCCGTGGCAGCGATCGCAAGGCACGCGTACATGGCGTCGAAGTCTTTTGTCACGGACGGCGCAATGGCGCGCCGGTCAAAGACAATGAAATTGCCAAACTGCGCAGGGACGTACGTTGTCACGAGCATGTGGATGAGGAGCTCAGCCGAGAGCCCACCAACGGCGAGGTTCCCAGGCGTCGGCTTGCGGCCAAACGTTGCAAACATGACTGTGAGCGGCGTCACGTGCTTTGTCCGGCGCGGCTCATTGAACCCGCGCGGCGGACTGCAGGCGTGGATCTGGAGCGCGGCTTTCGAGAGCGCTGCGGCACTGACGCGCGCACAGAGACGCTCAAACCAGCTCGCGATGTGGCCGCAGTCAATGAAGACGTTCGGCACAGGCAGCGGAATGTCTTCGAGATAGCTCGGTGTTGGCATTGGGACGCATCGGCGCGGCGGGACGTCGTACACGCGGGGCTTGTACAGCTCGATCGGCATCGTGTACTCGGTCACGAGGATCCAGTGGCGGAGCTGCGGCTGCGCAGGGTGCACCATGATCACGTCTGGGATCGGCGCCAGCTGACCGGACTGGTTCTTGCGCGTCACTGGCGCAACGGGATGGAACTCCCGCACCGAGTCCGAGTACTTGGTGCACCAGCGGTTGTTCTGGATCGTGTTCTTGAGCTTAAGCAGTCCCGGCGTCGCAGTATCGGCTTTTGGGACGCGTCCAGACCGCAGCTGCTCCATGAACGACCTGAACCACGCGCGCGTGTGGAGCTTGCGCCGCATCGTCTTGTTCCACGCCGTGAGCAAACTGTCGACGCTGCGGTAGATCGGGTGCTTGCACTCGACGACAGTCACGTACTGCTTGAGCTTCTTGTCGTACCGGAGCGATGCGCGTTGCTTCATAAAGATCTCTTGGATCTCCTCGGCGCGGTACTTGCGTCGGAGCTGGTCAAGGTCCCAGTTCGCACACATGAGCGCGCTTTCGCTCACTTTGACTTTGCGACTTGCGTTCGGGTCTGCGTGGAGCTCGCAGAAGCGACCGGTGCTCGAGCTCCAGCAGTTGAAACACACTGCTGCGTCACGCTGCTTTGTGCGAGTCTTTGTTCCAGTAGCGCCGTCGCCGTCGCCGTCGCCATCGCCATCATCGCCATCGCCATTGACGCTCGTGTCACCACGGCTGCCGTGTGTTGTCTGCTGATGCTGTTGCGGATCGTCAGTGTGGAAGCCAGGGTCGACGAGGTCGCGAATGCGCGGCGGACTTGTCAGTGGGTTTGCAGACGCTACGCCTCGCGTCTTTGCCTTTGCGAACGCAGAGCGACTTGATGAGTCCTTTGAGCCTCCACTGCGAGCAAGTGGCGATGATCCCTGGACCTTGCTCTTGTCGTTCGAGAGCACAGCGACAAACATCGGCGCGTCGCGCTTTCCCAGTACGATCTCACGGCTCGTTGCTTTCTTCGTACTGCACTGGTGCCCAGGACTCGCAAGACTTGGTGCAGCGCTGAGGCGTGTTGGCGACCCAAGTAGCGCACTGTCTTGCTGCGCGGGGTCATTGTCACGCCGTCGCGTCTTCACAGGCTTCTTCCGGAGCACGACGTTCGAAGCAATGAGCGTCGAGATCGAGTCGAACTTGGACACGTACAGCGCATTGCGGATCGTGTCGCGGAGCTTGCTGTTGCGCGAGCCGTCAGCGAGGAAGAGCGTGTCGTTGATCTGCCAGTCGCCTGCGACATCGTCATCGTCATCGTCGTTCGCTTGTGCGCGACTGCTTGCCTCTTCATCGCCATCGCCGTCTTCGTCATACTCACCGCCCTCGCTCCGTCGGTCTAGTACAGAGCGTCGTCGTGCAAAGCTGTTGGTGCTATCGCCGTCGTCGAGGTCGTCGTCACACGTGCGCTGGCTACAGAGACTCGCGTCTGAGCCGCCCATGACCGAGTCGCACTCCCACGGATTCGGCACGGATGTCACTGCGTACGACGTGACGGCACGCTGCTGCTGTTGCTGGAGTACTGGGAGACTCGCACTGCTGCTCATCTTGCTAGTGCTTCGTGTCGACTTCATGCCAGTTCTGCTGCTACTCGGTCGACTCTGCTGCTGCTGAATCGTCATCGCTGGTGTCGCTGTGCGCTCGCTTGCGTCTGAGCGAGCGGACGAGCATGCACTCGTCGAAGGCGAGAGTGGCGGCAAGAACTCAATGCTGACTCCAGTCAACGACGCTGAGCGCTGCAGCACAGCTGGTAGTGACGACGCAGGCGACCGTGATGCGTCGCTACTACTCACGCTCTTGATCGCAGGGAGCTCAGACAGGGAGCTCGAGCTCTGCAACGTCGTTGTTGCTGGTATCGTCGCTGCAGTAGGTGGAGGAACAAACCCAAGCGGTACGTCCCACTGACTCTGACCCGTGCGGGCGTTGTAGTACCAGACCTCGTTGCGCTCGACGTCGCGCACTTCGTGCCACTGACCGACTGGCATCGATGTTCGCGCATTCGCCTCTGTCTGCTGCTGTTGTTGCTGCTGCTTGCGCCACAAGTAGCCGCGTGCATGGGCTTGGATCTACCACAGACACATCAATACAGAGAGAGAGAGAGCCTCAGTCCGAGTGATCCTCTTCGTCCACAAAGCGTGGCTAGAAGCATCAGCTACAAGACAGACGTACAGTGATCGCACTCGTCTCGAGCCGATTCGGGAGCTTGTGGTGTTCGTGGTACGCAATCTCGTCGCGCCGCCGTGCCTGCTCAGTTGCGTCGTCATGAGCAAGACGTTCAAGTCGCGCTTGCTCGTGCGTGAACGCGTCGCGCTGCTTGTCGAGTGCGCGCTTCGATGGTGACGTGTCAGGGTAGAACGTATCAGCAGCTTTGCGCACGCGTGCTTCTTCGCGATCGAATGCAAACGGATCAACCGTGTGCCGCAGTGGCGACGCTACTGTCGCCACAACAGTAGCTATACTAGCCTTGGCTGCGACTTGGTCTGCTGTTTTGGTCGTCTGACCGCTATCAGCATCAGCATCATCGTCATCGTCATCGTCTAAGACCTCGATCGTCATGCGCGCTTTCGTAGACGCAGTGCCATTCGCACTAGCAGCACTCGGACTCTTGATAGGCGTCGAACATGACGATGAAGATGCCGATGTCGTCTTGACAAGTCGCAACAGCGCTGTTGTCTCTTCATGGAGCTGCAAGAGACTCTCGTCGCCAGCAAATGCGCTCTTGATCGCATCGCCTGCATCGTTTGCTCTTCTTGTCGCTGTTACTGATGATGATGAGGCGGATGGCGTTGCGGTTGCTCGCTGGCGCTGGCGCTTGCTGTCGCTGTCAGCGCCTGTAGTCGTGCTCTTCTTCCGAAAGAACGACGGCATGGCGTCTCACGACGTAGATAGCGGCACAAGAGAGAGGTCGAGAGAGATCGTAGCGCGTATCGTCTCACTACTCGCGCGTGCACAAGCTCATTGCCTCGCACACAAGCGCGTTCATTGTTCACTGCGACTCGCTGGTGCTGTTGTAGTTGGCGCCTCACGCGACCTTTCATGCTAAACTCACTTGGTACGAACGAGAGCACCGATCAG
>JAASFN010001080.1:0-10562 GCA_023333795.1 Globisporangium rhizosaccharum | reverse complement strand
GCGGCCGTAGTTCCGATCAATGACCGCTTGGAGGTCGTACAGCGTACAGCCGCTCGTGGTCTCCACGACAACGTTGTGGCTCTCAGCGACGGCGCGCACGCGGTCGTCGCGGGCGATCGCAAACGGCTCGTTCACGTTGTCGAAGAAGAGATGCGTGATGCCCCACGCAGGGATCACGCGCGCCAGCACGTCGACCGAGTCGCCGCGCGCAATGATAAGCCGCGAGTCGCGCGCTGCGAGTGCGTCAGAGAGACCGGAGACGCTCTCGATCATGAACTGGAACCGGTTCACGCCGCAGAGCATGATCTTTGGTCGGTGCATGATGTAGAGCGGGATGAGCGTCATATTCTGCGCACTGCAGCGCTGCAGCGCCGCGTGCAATGCCAAGTTGTCGTGGATGCGCAAGTCGCGGCGGAACCACACGAGTGCGCGGAGTGGACGCGTCGGCGGTGCGCCAGCGCTAGCTGCTGCTGCTGCACTTGCAGCACGCGCTGCTGTGTGCGTCGCAGTGGCTTTCGGCGACATCGCGCTCGAGGCTTTTGTCTCTTCGTCTGTGTCTGCAGTCGCGAGACGCGCGAGCGAGTGTTCGTGCGCGAGCAACTGGAGCTCGGCGTGGTGCTGGTCCTCCTCGGCTTGCAGGGCCGCAGCGATTGCAGCGTGCGTGGCTTCGATGTCGGCGTCGAGCGCAGCGAGCGAGTCGCTTTCTGTCCCGTGCGCTGCATCGCTGGCTGCTGCTGCCGCCACAGTCGCTGCTGCTGGTGTCGTCGTCGTCGTCGTCGTGGCGCCGAGCAGCCGCAAGAGCTCGTCCGCGTCCGGGTCGTCCATCGCAACGAATTCATTGTGGTTCGTGAAGCAGTCATTTCACGTGGTGCATACATTCGCAAAAGTACGATGCTCGCGCGTACATCCGCAATGTGTTGCTTGTTGGGAGCGAACACTGTATCGATCCATCCAATCGCAGTCAATTCACTACAGTATTTTCAATTCAAACAATCGAATCCATTGAATCGAGACGTATTGTTCCACTGTTCGTCCCGTTTTGAGCAACATAGTGCGAATGTACACGAAGACGAAGCCCAACGAATTCGAGGGCATCTTGGCTCACTTGCGATCTACTAGTATCGCGACGTTTTGGCGTCTTGTCCGTGTGCTTGAGCTTTGGTTCGGCTCACATCGCTCGCAATAGCACTCGCTCTCTGGCTGTCTGTATGTTCTCGCTCTTCATGCGCGCGTTCTCGCGCTTCCTTTTGCTCTGCGGCATCCTCTGCCAAGACAGGCGACCAGCGAAGCTCAAGCTAGTCTTTGGCTAGTCTCAAAGACCTCCAAGCGAATCCAACTCTCTCTTAAGCGTACTAGTACACTCGCTGCTCCTCTCGCTACACTTGCTCAGGCATTCAGCTGACCAGCAACTCGCGGCGGTTCTCCGACCTCTCACTCACTCACTACAACCAACCACGCTCCTAGCTCATCATCAGCGAATTCGAGGCTGACGATCCGCTTGACCGAACGACACCGAACTCGCGCGCGTCGTGCGAACACCTCGGAAGTCTCGACAACTGGACCAGAACGTCAGTCGGATCTCTCTCTTGGTCTTGCCAACTCGAATAACTTAAGACAGTTTGCTAGCGTTAGTCTATGCCGCTCTCTCTTCTCTTGTATGAACACACACATCATGTCACTTCATCCGTGCGCATGTGTGCGCTTCCCCAGCAGTTGGTGCTGCTGCGGCGGTGCGTGCCTCAACATCGCCGATGCACTTGGCACTCCACTCCTGGGCATCACCGGCGACTTGCTCCGTGACCGACCACTGCTGCTCACACTACTGCTGCTACTACTAGTGTCGACGCGGCGCTCAGCGTCGGCACCGCTGCTGCTGTTATGAGCACGTCCGACGCCTTCGACGCAGCGCTTGGACGCAACCGTGTGGTCCACGATCGGGAACGGGTAGTCCTTGCCGATGAGGCACCCGGCCGTGCGCTGGACACTC
Organism: Globisporangium rhizosaccharum; assembly: GCA_023333795.1. NCBI lineage: Eukaryota > Oomycota > Peronosporomycetes > Pythiales > Pythiaceae > Globisporangium > Globisporangium rhizosaccharum. The sequence goes on along the minus strand of JAASFN010001080.1, from coordinate 8,575 downwards.
AGCGGCGCTTTCCACGGCTCAAAGATGTACCGCGCCGGCATCTTCCGGAGCGCTGGGACGTACTTGCGAATGAACTTGCCTTGCGGGTCCCACTGCTGGATGAACATCGACGGCGAGTGCACGGCGTTGTAGTCTGAGAAGAAACAGCTGGAGCTCACCCAGAGCCAGTTGCCAATGTTCAGTGGCCAGTCCAAGTCAATGAGCTTCTCTTGAAAGAAGTACGCGCCGCGGAGCCATGAGATGTAGAGGTCGCCGCGCGTGAGGAAGCACGCAACTGCGTGGCGCGCGACGTGGTGTGCCCAGCCCTCTTGCTCGATCTGCCGCATGACAGCGTCGATCCACGGGTAGCCCGTGCGGCCAGTCATCCAGCTCTGGAGCTGTTCCATCGCAGCTTTGGTCTCGTCGCTCCAGACTGCGTCAGGCGGCGGTACTTGCTGGAGCTTCCAGTTGATCTGCTTGCAGAGCGGATTGAGCTCCTGCGAGTCGTAGTGCGGCACGCCGACGCAGTAGCAGTAGAAGAACTCGCGCCACATGAGCTGACCGTCGAGCGTCACGGGTGCTGGACCTTTCAGACCTGGGAACTTGAGCTGAATGAGCATGACGCGGTACAGGAACTCGCGCGGACTCACGCACCCGAACGCTACGTACGCACTCAGCGCAGTCGTCGACGGCTTCTCAATGCACGCTGGCGACGTCTTGGGCTTCTGGAACAGCCCCACGCGCTCTTCGTTTGCGCAAAAGTCGGCGAGCATCGCGAGGCCGACCGTCTCGCCGCCGTACAGGAACGAGTGCACAGCTGGTGCAGTGTGACCAAACGCTTCGAGTCCTGGGATCGCAAATGGATCCGAGCGCTGGCCGGCGATCACCGATCCACTGAACGCCAAGTACGTGCGGCAGTACGCGTCGAGCGTTGCGTAGAGCTGGTCTTTCGAGAGCGACCAGCCAGGGACGAACTCGGGCGTTGGCGTCGGCAAGCTCGGCTGCGGCAGCGCGTCGACGAGCTTGAGGAATTGCGCAAACTCAGTCGGCGGCTCACCGCCGTTCAGCGCAATGACAGCGCGCGGGTCAAACAGCGTCTGGCCATGGCACGACGCGACGCGGACGCCAAAGTGCGCAGCGATCGCGCGCACGTCGTTGTCTTGCTTCACGCCGAACGCCATCACAGCTTCTTCAAAAACGAGGTCTGTGATGCCCCAGGCTGGGAAGACGACTTTGAAGACCTCGGACGCTTCGCCGCGGAGCACAACGAGTCCCGACTGGCGCTGCTCGAGGCTCTGCGACAGATCGAGGACGCACTCGAGGAGGAACTGGAACCGCACGGCGCCGCACCGTTTCTTCACTGGCCGGTGGATGATGTAGATCGGAATGATCTCCGTGTCGTCCAGCGCTGTCATTGCGTGCTGCAGTGCGAGGTTGTCGTGCAGTCGCAAGTCGCGGCGGAACCACACAAGTGTCCGTCGCCGTCGCCGCATCACTGGGGATGGCGGTGCTGGACTCGCTCCAGAGTGCTGTGTGTCAGTGGCATGAGATGACGGCTTGAGTAGGAACGGCGAGTCAGTTGGTATTGCGTCGTTGTCACTCGCATCGCCAGTCGGTACTAAGTCGTCGTCGAACGGCAGCGGGTACATGTCGTCGACGTCCATGGCGCTCGACAGCGCGGCGTCGTCGAGGTACTCGAGTGCACTCGGGCTCCACATCGATGGGTTGTTGTCGACTGCCATGCCGCCCATGTTCTCGTCTGTGAACACTGGTGCAGGTAGCAGAGATACTGGTGAGACAGCAACGTGCTGGTGCTGCTGCTGGTACTGTGGCAATGCAAGAGTGTCTGCTGCCGCTGCTGTGTTGCTGCTCGGTGCGACTGCAACTGCGCTTGGCGTTGATGTGCCAAGTGCGGAGGATGCTGTCGAGTGACTCGATGCAGTGCGGTGCAATGGCAGCAGACGGCTCCAACACGGTCGACTCCGGGTCATGGAGGGCGCCACCACCGCGCGTGCTCGTGCTTATGCAGCTGTGCGCACGACCGACGACCGAGCACAGCGCGTGAGCGGGCGGTTCCAGGCGCTTGCCGTCGCTTCTGCTGCTGTTGATGTGCTTGCCCGAGTCGTCGCAGGGCGTCGCGTGCCGTCGTCGTCGTTGTCGTCGTGGCGGCAGCGAGCGGCGCGCAGAAGAAGCACTGAGAAGGTCGGTCAGATGGCTCCGATCGATCTGCTCGCGTCGTGCCGGAATTCAGTCGAGTTCGGTCGCCATCAAAACCCTCGACACTCGACATACAAACTACAAGTAGTTTGCAATCCCATTCGTCGTCTCCGCTGACAACCAAGTGGCTCACTCTCGAGCTGCTGCTGCTGTTTGACAAGCGTGCTCTCGTGCACATGATTGCCCTTGCGCGCTGAGAGTGCTAGTCGCTAATGCCTCATATGTACGCACTAGCGCCGGCGTCGCTAGATATGCGCAGCAGTGTGCTCGAGCAGATCGCTATAGTGCGTGCGAGGCACTGGAGGACGTCGTGTAACGCAAGTGCGCACCAAGATGGTAGTCAGTGCGACGACGATCGAGACACGCATCTCGGTAGTACGAACGCGTAAGCGCGTGCACTGGAGCACCACGACACAGTGCATCCATCCACCCATCGATCTTGACCTGCGAGTCGGACGTAACGGAGACGCTCGTACTACGAGCGACTTGTTCACACAGGGGCGTATCGGAGACCGTCACGACGGTCTCGATTGCATGAAGAGACCGACAAACTGTGCGAATGGGCTCGATGCAATGCGAAGACGAGTGGCATGTGCAAATGATAGACAGAGAATCAAAGACAAGAGAGAGAGAAATGAGGAAGGATGAGAGCAGTCCGTGCATGAATGTGTGTGTGAGGTATGTCATCTGTGTCTACGAGATCGCATGCATGTGCATGTGTGTGAATGTGAATGTGAGCGTGCGGATGTGTGCATCGAGAGCAGCGAGTCGCTAGTCGCCGGCGCAAAAGCAGTCGCGGAGCAAGAGCTGCAGCAGCTCGTCGCTCCCGAGCGTCGCGCGCAGGTTCACGCAGTAGGCTTCAAAGTGCTCGAACGCGATCACGCCGTCGCCACTGCCACCGCTGCCGCTGGAGACCTCGAAGCTCGCAGCAAACTCCTCAAAGACAGCAGACGCTGCGGCGCCGCCAAAGCGCACGTCCGGGTGCTCCTGCGCTTGGAAGCTCTTGGCGAGCGCGGCAGGGAACACGCGGCCTTTCCCAGTGGTCTGGAGCGCACGGAAGACGCGCTGCGCAGCGTCGGCGCACGCCGGACTCAGCGTGCCGAGGACGCACTGCAGGAACGTGCGGATCGCCATGCGGCTCATCGTTGCGTGATTCGTCTGGACGTAGCGCGTGCCGATCGTGCTGTTGCTGCTCGCACTCGTCGCAGCGCTGCGGCTGCCGAGGTGAAGCTCGCGCATTGCGTCCGGGAGCTGCTGGATGAACGCAAAGAGCGCGACGCAGCTCTCTTCGCTCAGCGTCAGTCCGAGCGTCGCGCTGAGGCACTCGCTGCAGTGGCGCGCCGAGATCGTGCCGGTCTTGGCGTCAATGTACTGCAGCGCGCGCTTGCGGAGCTCGACGACGTCACGCACGCGCTTCTGGCGCAGGCGGTACCGGATTGTGTGGAACACGACGTCGCCCGGTGTTGCTGCTGCTGTTGCGGACGCTGTGGCGTTGCTGGCGACCGCTGTTGCCATCGCCATTGGCGCAGCGCTCGACGCTTCGCGCAGCGTCACGATCTTCTTCCCAGCCGAGCTCGTTGTTGTTGTTGGACCTCGCGTTGCTGCTGCTGCGACTGGCAGTGCGTCTGTGAGGTCGAGACTGCTCGCGGACCCGACGATGCGTGCAATCGCACTGCCACTACCACTACTGCTATTGATACTAGCAGCGCGCTGGTCCTGCAGCTGCAGCCGCATCTGCACGTCCTGCGGCTTCACGCCGAGGTCGTTCTCGACTTCGCGCACGACGTCCGAGCCGTCGGCGAGCGTCACGAGCACGCGGCGGTTCGTCGAGTTCGCGCTCCAGCCCTCGCCGCCGCTGATGTGCCACGCATTGCGCATCATGAGCTCAAAGTAGTCGTCGTCGTCGATGCTCGCGCTGATGTTCTCGTAGTAGTGGCGCCACTGCGTCCACGTGATCTTGCCGTTGTGCACGCCGTCGACGTCAAACGTCTCGAGGAACTCGCAGCAGACGGCGTCCGGCGTCTTGCGACCCGAGAGCACGTCCGGGTGCCGACTCGCGTCGTACGCTTCGACGATGTCGCTCGGCTCCAAGAGACCGTTGCCGTCGCGGTCCATGCGCCGGAACGCCTCGCGCACAAACGCCACGCGCCGGTCGCTCAGCGGCTCGCGCACGCCGGCGAGGAACTCGTTGAGGTCGATCGCACCGCTGCGGTCGCGATCAAAGTACTGGAAGAGCAGTCGCGCGTCGGCATCGCTGAGCTCAAGCTCGAGCTCGCGCATGGCGGTGCGGAACTCGTGCAAGTTCAGCGACCCGTTGCCGTCGTCGTCCATGAGGCGGAACTTGCGGCTGAGACCGCAGAAGCCGTGCGCGCCGCGGGCTTTGAGCGCTGCTTGGAGACGCGAGAGGATGAGCTGGACGCCAACGGGGTGCTCGCGCGTCGTGTTGGTCGAGGAGCCACTGAGCGCAGCACCGCTGCCAGAATGACTCGAGACCGAGCTACGGCGCTGGGATATGTCGCTATCGCTGCTGTCGCCTCTGCCAGTGCCAGTACTACTGTTGCTTCCGCTAGATGGCGACGTTGGCATGGTTAGACACGCAGTGAGTCCGTCGCTTGTGTTCCCTCGCGTGCGCCGCACAGTCAGACTCGCAGGGCGCTGAGCCGCAGCGCTTGTGTGGCCCAGGACGTCGTAAAAGCTCGTGCGCACGGGCGCCGCACCGAGTTGCTTGGCGAGCACGCGCGCGACGTCGTCTCGCTTCACGCCAATGTCATTGCGCACCTCTTCGACACTTGCGCTGCCCTCAGCGTGCGTCACGAGGACCCGGCGATTCGTCGAGTTCGCGCACCAGCCCTGACCGCCGCTAATGTGCCACGCATTGCGCATCATGAGCTCAAAGTAGTCGTCGTCGTCGATGCTCGCGCTGATGTTGGCGTAGTACCGCGTCCAGTCGTCGAACGTGACTTTGCCGTCATGGTGCTGGTCGTGCGCGACGTCAAACGTCTCGAGGAACTCCGCAAAGACGTCATGCTCGGTCTTGCGGCCCGAGAGCACGTCTGGGTGCTTGCGCGCGTCGTAGACGTCGACAATGTCGCTCACTTCGAGCACGCTGTTGCTATCTTTGTCGAGAATGTCAAACGCCATGCGCACAAAGAGCATGCGGCGCTCGCTCATGGGCTCGCGAATGCCCGTGAGGAACTCGGTGAAGTCCACTGCGCCGTCGTGGTTCGCGTCAAAGTACTGGAACAAGCTCGCTGTGTCGTGTGGCGCGACGTGGAGCTTGCTTTCTTTGAGCGCGCGCTGGAACTCGCTCAAGCTGATGCTGCCGTTCTGGTCATCGTCCATGAGACGAAACTTGCGCTGGAGCGAGATGAAGCCGACGACGCCTTGCTCCTTGAGCGCGGCGCGGAGCTGCGAGATGATGCGCCGGAGCTCCTTTGTCTGCTTCGTCGCGGCAAACATACAGTTTGGTGCAGTTGGTCCTGCGCCGTGGTGAGCTTGTGCTAGGTGGCCATGGCGCTGGTGGTGGTGCTGGTCGCTTAGATCGGGCTGGAGGATCGCAAACGCTTGGCTGCTGCCATGGCCAGACCCGCGCGGCACGCGGTAGACTGCATTCGCAAGTGTGCGAGAGGGCGAGACTGGCGCCACGCCAGAGCCGCCTGATGCGTACAGGTCGTCGTCGAGTTGGAGGTGCGCGAGCTGCCACGTGTTGCGCAGCATGAGATCAAAAAAGTCGTCGTCCGCGATGAAGAAGCTCACGTTCTGGTAGTACTGCTCCCACTGCGCGAACGAGATCTTGCCGTCGCCAGCGTCATCGCAGCTGCTCTCGACGTCAAAGCTCTCGAGGAACTCGTGAAAGACCGCGTCTTCATCTTTCCGACCCGAGATCACTTCAGGGTGCTTGCTGGCGTCGTACGCCTGGACGATCTCGCTCGGCTCGAGCTTCCCAGATCCGTCGCGATCGATCGTCTGGAACGCCGCTTGCACGAGCTGAAAGCGCCGGTAGTTCATCGGTTTGCGGATCAGGTTGAGCACAGCGTGGAGCGCGACGACACCGCGGCGATCGGCATCCAAGTGGTTGAACAAACAGCGCAGGTCGACGTCGCTAAGCTGGACGTTTGCGAGCGAACCGCCGACTGCGCGCTTGAACTCGGAGAGCGAGACGAAGCCGTCACTGTCTTCATCGCTCAGACGGATGTTCCGACTGAGCTCGACGAGACCGCGAAGACCACGGTCTTTGATTGTCGCACGTACGCGGGTAAGCACTGACGTCGTGCCAGCGTCGACTGTCGGTGCGGCGCCATGTGGTGACGACACTGTCAAACGCCGCAGAGCGCTGGTGCTGCTTGGCGACGGCTGTCGAAGTGCTGGGTCGACCATGCATGCTGCAAACTGCGTGCCTTTGAGGAACTCAGTCGTTGTGTGTGCTGCACGCGGCGAGATGCCGTCCAAGCCCGTGCTGGTCGAGCTTGGCGCATGCGTGACACTGCTAGAGCGGTGTAAGCGTGAGGGAATCGACGATGGCAGTGCTGTCGTGACAGAGAGTGAGGATGCTCCACCCGATGCTTTCGTGTACGTCGATGCCATCGCTGGGTTGCTCTCTTGCAGCGCCTGGAGCAGCGTCATCGATGCACTTGCGTTGCTACTGCTGCTGCTGCCATCCCCAATCTTGCGCATCGCGTAGTCTGGTACCATGCCTGCAGCGGTGGCTTCGCTGAGCGATGTACGGCTCGTGGCTTTCCATACGCGCTTCATGAGCAAGTCGAAGTACTCGTCGCTCGGGACGTGGCCGCAGATGTACTGGAAGTAGCTCATCCACTGGTACAAGTTCACAAAGGACGTGCCGCCATGGCGCGTCGCAGTCTGGAACGACGCCTGGAACTCATCCTGCACTTGCTCGACGCTCTTTTCACCAAACATCACGCTCGGGTGCTTCTGCGCGTCGTGCGCAGCAAGGATGTCGGCGTACGCGACGTACCCCACGCGCTTGCGGTCGAGCTGCTCAAAGACGCTCTGCACGAGGTCGAGGCGCCGACCTGTCAGCGCGCCACAGACGAGGTTCTTGATCGCGTCCGGTGCGACCTTGGCATCGTCATCCTGCGCAATGTACCGCACAATCGCCCGCACGTCCTACCAAGAGCACCGCGCGTCGTAAGAAAGAGACACGTACGCGGTATACAGAGCTGTTGTACACGCATGAGCGAGGACGCACCACATCCGAGAGCGGGACGTTCGAGTCATTGAAGACGCGCTTGACACTGCCTTTGCCCAGTCCGGCGTTCTCGCTCTGCGTAAACAACCGCTCGAGATTCAGTCCGAGGGTCACCCACGCCCTGTGGTATACAGTCACAGCGCATGCGTTTCGTAGCCAGAACACAAGATGTCAGTGAGCCGAGTCTGGTTCAAAGCACACTCAATGCAGCGTGTCCATAGCGTACATGATGCCGCCTGCGCGAAGCGTGGCGCGAATGCTCTCGAGGAGCTTGCTCAAGTCCACTTGCTCAGCGTTTTGCTGCTGCAGACTGTTCCACTGCGTGAGCGACGTCGGAGCTGGCGGCATGTTTGCTGTAGCGCTGCCACTGCTACTGTGTCGAAGCGCACTTCGATCAAGCATCGCTGCGCCATTGCCTCCATGGAGCGTCATGCTTCACGCGTGCGTGAGTATGTGTGCGCTGATGTCGCTCGATGCGAAGCTGGAATGGCGACGCTGCTCCGCGCAGTCGAAGCAACACAAGTGGCCGTAGAAAGCAAGAGCGACTTCGCTTGGAACTGCGACGAGCAAGCACAAGCTATAAATGCGCTCCTGTCTGCTCGTTCATTGGCTCCTGTGCGCCAATGACAGCGCTTCCGTCTCGATTTGGACATGCGCGCCGTTCTTGCCAATCAGGTCGACAGTCGAGCCAAGTTGTCAATGTGTCTCGAAACGATGTCGACATGGCTTCATTTCTCGATATCATGGCGACAGCAGCCGATTTCTCGTCTCGACCAACCTGTCGTCTACTGCGTTGTCGTGCTCTTTCCCACCGTCGTCTGGTGTACAAGTCGACAGGATGGTACGGTTCACACGTGTTGCTCTGCACAATGGCGCGAGTGTGATGCATCTGGTTGCGGGCGAATGCCTGTGCTCATAAGTGAAAAGGTACTCCGAGTCAAGAGTGACGATCACTTTATTGCACAGAGCATCATTCTCTTCAACTTACTCTCCTTGCACCAATCTCGCAAAAGCGATGAACTGACAGATGACAACGTGAACGAGCCGTTTGCGATCGCCCGCGACGACCGCGTGCGCGCCGTCGCTGAGAGCCACAACGTTGTCGTGGAGACCACGAGCGGCTGTACGCTGTACGACCTCCAAGCGGTCATTGATCGGAACTACGGCCGC
>JAASFN010001079.1:0-10565 GCA_023333795.1 Globisporangium rhizosaccharum | reverse complement strand
TAAATCTAAGTCAACTAAAATGTGGTTGGCTCTGAGAGTCCAAGTTCACTGATTGGCTAATATTCTATGATATCTACCAATTAGAGCCGCCGCCAATGAAGGCCGGTCTTAAAAGAAGTGCGTGAATAGTAATTCCGCAAGCTGGGTTATTATCGGATAACTCCAGCTGTGTACCCCGTTACAGAACTTGTGTAGTCCACACCAAGCTGTTGCGGCATGCTCTTGCCGAAACAGCGAGGCTGACGTGCAGAGCCGATAAACAGCAGCGGCAGCTTGTACGAGCCGTCTGCATTGGTTGCAAGCGCGACAGTCAGTCTTTTCTTGATCTTCTTGCGACCAGCCATGCTCTTCTTCGTGACCGAGGTTGTGAACGACACACAGTAGAAGTAGGCGGATTCATCGAGGTTGAAAATGTCTTGCCTGTTGTATTCGCTTGTTATCTCTTGCAGCCTGTCTCTGCCTTTGCTCACGTCTGCTTGGCGCGCTGACGCAGCCTCGCCATGCACACGCCGTGGCTTGATGCCATGTCGACGCTGCATCTTCTGCGACCAGCCGTCAGAGAAGCGCAGGCCCTCGAGCCAACCATCCGACACGAATTCGGGCTTGAGCAGTAACGCGCGGCCTTTGAGCGTATGGTTGCCGACATCATGACGGGCAGCTTGAGCAGTTCGCACCGTTCGATCCACCGCACCAACGCATCTTCGAGGTCCTGCGAGTGAACGCGCTGTGTGGTCTTGAGCGCTGGCCACGCGAGCGCAGTGCTCTCCTCAATTGGCGCCTTGAAGAGCTGGAGCAGTGCTGCTGGAGACGGATTCTTCGGCAGCTTGAACGTCGCACCAGCCCACACGCAGAGCTTGCGCAGCGAGAGATCTGGATGCTCTTTGTGGTGCTGACACAGCGCAAGCTTCTGTTGCGCGTTCAGCCGCACTCGCGTCGGTCGCTCCGGCATTCGAGCTGTGCGATTTTGGAATTGGTTGGCTGGTCAAGGCGTGCCAAAAGTGAGGTAAAACGCCGAGACGATGGCACCAAGAAGCGTCCTGGTCGAATCTAGTGCTCATGCTCGCCCATGCTGGTCGCCACCTTGCCTCACACACATACGCAGGCGCAATCATGGAAGCAACAGTTTTTTTCGTCAGCTATTTTCGAACTTTGCATTTGAGTTCTCACAGTGCCACACTTGTTCCAAACTATTGTTGTTTGAACGCATTGTTTCGTGAGTACTTGGTGTTTGTATGCTAGCGAGTGGAAATATTACTAACCGGAATGCAATATTACTAGCTCAACGCTCCCATCCGATCCCTTGCTGCCTGCCTGCGCTTGTCCACACTCGCAGCGCGCTCTCTCTCTCTTTCGCACCAGCGACGACAACGACTTGCCGACCGTGCGCGGCCCTCGTCAGAGACGAGTCCAATCCTCCAGTCCGCACACACGCTTGCTCGCTCGCTCAACTGTCGTGGACACCGAAAGCGACATGTGCTCAAGACTTGACTCGTCCGACGGGGCGCGACGTCGGATGAGCAGCTGGAGCGACATCGAAGAGTTCACGGTCGATGCGGATATTGCCTCTGTGTTTAGTAGTGGGAATGGTGCCTGTAATATTTTTCAAACAACTATGCCCTGCCGAGTCTTGAGTGTCTTGTAATAGCACAGGATGCGCTTCGCCCCTGCACAGTGTAACTGTCTCAGGTGTGCAACGCGTCGACTAGTTCGCTATAGTAGTGATATCAGGTAGTGAGCAGTTCGCGAGCCAGAGGAGTGATCTGATCGTCTTGCGCAACTTGTTGGTGTTCAACCAAAGAAGCTCAGTGACGCCATTAACGCGCACACTGGGCGCCAGTTCGACATGTTCGGGTGCTCGAGCAGGTCTCCGATGTTGTTGAGCCGGTTATATTATAGACCGCCGGCGCCCCGAATGATCTTGATTCCAGACGTTTCTCGTCTTCGCCGAATTCTTTGAACAAGCCGGACAAGATCACCATTTTCCCTTCGCGCTGTGTCGTGCTTATCTACTTCTTGCTTGTATTGTTCGCAAGAGCGATCACGGTTAATTGCGCCACCGCCAAACAGTTGTTGTCCGGACGTTCGCGCGCTTCGCTGCATCCTTTGTCACGCATCTCGAAGCAACATCGCCGAGAACGAGCAGTCGCTGGAAGTTCATCGGTTTAACATCGAGCGTAGCTATTGGACGGTAGAGGTAAAGTTTGAGAGCATAGCGCGGAGCGAGCACGATTGAGTGATTTTACCAACAGCTTCAGCGATTTACAATGTGTGCCAGTTTGTCTTATGCTCCATTAGTTGTCGTCCTACCTCTTCTCCCGCACCTGCTTTTCGCTTGCTCACTGAATGAATTTCTCAAATTGTCTGATAGAGGTCGACGAAAGCACACAGACTGTTGTGCACGCACGTCGCCATCACGACATGTTTATAAAGTTTAGTTTCTCTGTTCCTGTGTCACACCCCTTAACACCAACACTGCAAAGAAGTAGCGTGTAGTTTCCCCGCTTCCCAGCAGTTGATAATGTACAACAAACTCAACTGACATAAGGTTGTCAATACTTGTCACGATAGGTCTACATACTGGCGCGAGAACGGTGTGGATCGATAAGCATGGAACAAAGCAAGGTAAGAGCAAATATGTGTCCGTCTGTCGACAGCAACGACGCTCGCGTGAGAGGTGAAAAGATGTGGGTAGGCACGGCTAAGTAGGTTTACGTTATGTGTACACGTTGCATGTGAGTGTGTCTTTGCAGACGAGAGACCGATCAAGAATGTTGCACAGATGCCAAGAGCAAGCAAACAACAAAAAAAACAAGGGGGTGTTTTGGAAAAGTGTGAATGCTATCGCGCGCCTATGTTCACAGGAGAAGAGGCGGCGGGTAAATATGCCGCATGTAAGCTGTGGGGCCTCCCTTCCAACGACAACAGCCACCGCCGTTAGGTTGTCGCTTTTGCATCCATGCTGGCAGTGCGGGGCGCCGAGCATGGTATATTGCGGAGAGCACCCTGAGCGTCATCACACTGGCCTTCAATGCTCGCGCGCATCACGATCTTTGCGCACCGTAGAGGTGATTGCACGCCCTCTTGCTGGCGGCGTGAGCAGATTGTGAAAATCGCAGCTCATTTTCGCGTCTCGATCAACCAGACGCCCGAGATCCTGCAGCACGTTGAGTTCGAGTACATGAGCGTGCTCCGCGACGTCGAGCTCCTCACGCGCGTCGTCACGAAGGTCTTCAACGCGATTCGCCACGTCGGCGTCTGGCGCAACGTCCTCGTTGGCTTAGACCTCTGGACCGCGCGGACGCTCCGGCACGAGCGCTCATGTTACGAGCGCTCAGCCGCAAAGCAACACTGACGGTATGCAAGTGCGCATGCGAGTGTATTGTACGATTGTAATGTACGTTTGTTTATTTGAGGAAGCACGCGAGAGACCATAGGAATGCGTAGAAGTCAGGCTCAGCAACATCGCGGCATTGGCCATCGAAACAACAGAGCACCATCTCGTTATTGTAACCGAAAGCGTTTTTCTTTAGTGGTTTGCACTGAGGAAGGCTGCAGTAGCAATATTAGTACGCTCGAAACTGGCGTCGTGTGGTTCAGTGGAAGCTCCACCGCTGGCTCAATAGCTCTATGGCCGTTACCACGACTGTCTCGGCGGATCGGCGCTTCTATTTGTTGGAATCTATGATCCAAGTGAATCAAGTTCATAATGTGCGATCGCTCCTCTGCACAACCTGGTTCACAAGTAAACAGGGCTAATCTCGCTCAGTGGAGACTTCTACTGCACTGTGAACAACACCGCATCAAATCAATCGCGCTCTTACTACACTACCCAGTGATCATGATCACGACTCTCCTGCACTTGCACTCTCCTTCTTCCATCTGCTGAAGCTGTGAGGCGTGGTAGACTGCCTTCTCCACCACAGAGAAGCTCATAATATCGACAACAAAGTCACACTCTTTCAACAAAAAAGCACACGTATTTGTACATTCCAAAAACAGTCTAGCTCAACTCGCAATCTTATGCTACTCCGAAGCCTTCATTATATGTACGTATACTCTTGGACTAAAAATATTTTTTACACGTCATACAAAGTAGCTGACATTTTACCTAAATATATTTTCTGTGTATCAAATGAAGTACTTTGCAGCGGTTCTAAAATGATTTTTTCACTACTTGGTTTTTGTATACTGAACTGCAACGATAAAAGTGACTTTCATTTTTCAAAACATATATTATTCTGCGCACGTGTTTTTCAATTTTCGACTCGCAATATCTCAACATTCGATCATCGTTTTGACTTGAATAAAGTATGTTGTGCAAATGTGGTGACAGAAACGAGGTTTCTTGTAAGTACGATTCCTTAGCTTTTTCATTATCATATTCGTGGCAGTTACATGAAATACTTTATTCTAGTAAAAACGCCTTGCAAGGTGATGGCATCAATATCATCTGAGCACTTCGCTCGGCGCTGTCGACGACACACGCGGTGCGTGCATGTGTGACGACTGTGGCGGTGGGTGCGCACGTCTGTTGGCGCTTTGCATCCGCGACTCGCATTCGCCTACATCTCCCACAATGCAGCACGAGCTCTCGGCGCAGCGACAGTCGTCGCCACCGCTGAAGCGGCAGAAGCGCGAGACTGCGACGCCTCACAATGAACAGACAGCGTCCACCCATGAACACACGACTGCTGCTCCAACAACGACGCCGACGCCAGTGCAGAGCGCAAGCACACCACCGCGTGGTCTTCGTGAGCAGCTCACAGCAGCGAGCGACGCGGATGCAAACAAGACGAAGCGCAGCTCCAAGCGCAGCTCGTTCGGCAGCGACGGCAGCAGTGCGTTTGGCGGGAGCGAAGGCACTGCACGGAGCAGCAGCAGTGGCTCGAGCCAGAGCCTCACAGCACCGTCTAGCGTCCGCAGCAGTAGTCCTGAGAGCACTGCAGCGCAGCGACTGCGGCGCATCCAGCGCTTGGGTCCACCAGACGTCGTGCTCCACGTCGGGAGCTGCTCATTCAGTCTTCACATGAGCGTCGTGGAGCAGCAGAGCTCCGTTCTCTACCATAAGCTCGCTGCACTACGTGACGAGTGGGTCCCAGACTCGGACCACGGCGACAGCGCACGATCGCTGTCAGTCGCAGCAGGCGCGACTGACAGTGAGGACAGAGGCGCGCAGCGCGTGCTCCCGACGACGCTCCCGCCGTTTGCGCTCGAGCGCGTCGATGGTGCGCGGTTCGTCGGCAGCGCGTCGCTCGGGTCTGAGATCGCACTGTCGACTGTGCGCGCGCGCTGTCCGCTCGAGACGACAACGGCGATAACCGCAGCAATGACGGCGGAGACGCCGCTGCCGTCGTCGAGCAAGCACCACTCGCTGGACGCCGAGACGCCGTTCGATGCTGTCTACTGCCTCGCGCACGCCGCTGCGCACAGCTCGGCGGCGAGCGCATCGAGTCGTCGTGAGAGCAGTCCGTCACAGACGAGTGACGCAAGCAGTTCTGGCCGCAGCAGCATTTCTGGCAAGACGGCGACGAGCGGTCCTAGTTCAGCGGCGCCTGCTCCTACTGCTGCTAGTGGCGACGCGACTGCGCTGTCTGATGCTCGCTCGTCGAAGGAGATGCGCGGTCGCGGCAACTTTGCAGCGGCGATGGTCGCGAGCGCACTCGACTTTGACAACGAGGCGTCGTCCGAGCGCACGGCGCGCAGTGGTGCGCGACCGACGTCACCAGTTGGGAAAGAGAACGTTGCGAGCAACTGCCAGTCCGCGCCGCTCCGTCACGCAGAGCAACAGCAGCAGACACCGCCATCGCCACAGACGCCAAGCTCTCAGTCGCATCCTCACAGTGTCAGCCACATCGCCGCCACTGCTGCATCGCGTCCATCCAGCGAAGCGCGTGTGCGCGTGAAGCGTCGCGCGCCCGAGTCGCCACTCTGCGAGCTGTCGCTGCTGCTGAGTCCACGAGCGAGTGTTCATCATCGTCACCAGAGCGTCTTGCACGTCGAGTGGCGCGCTGCGGATGCTGCTGCCGTTGCGACGCTCGTCGAGTTCTTCTACACTGACGACGTGCGGCTCATCGACGTGAGCTGCGCACCGCACGTTGTGCATCTCTGTCGCTGGCTCCGGCTCCGGAACGAACTGCTGCACACGTGCGTGAGCATCGCGATCGACCGCGCGCCGTACGCGCAGTGGATTCCGCTGCTGCTCATTGTCGCTGGCGTCCCGGACCACACGCGGCGATCTGCGCTCCTCGCTCAGCTCTTCGCCGTGCTCGACCGCGTCCCGATCGACCAGACGCCCGAGATCCTGCAACACGTCGAGTTCGAGTACGTGAGCGTGCTCCGCGACGTCGAGCTCCTCACGCGCGTCGTCACGAAGGTCTTCAACGCGATTCGCCACGTCGGCGTCTGGCGCAACGTCCTCGTTGGCTTAGACCTCTGGACCGCGCGGACGCTCCGGCACGAGCGCTCGAGCGACGGCGCTGTCTCGCTCCGGTCGCTCCACCGCGCGTTCGCTCCGTGGGAACCGTTCATCACACTCCCAGGCGTCCAGATCAGCGGCGAAGCGTACTACGTTCGACCGAAGACGCTCTTCCGCTTTGGTCCGTTTGCCTTCCAAGTGCGCTTTGAGCTCGACTCGCTCGTGCTCATTCAGTGGCGCGTCGTCAAAGACACTGCTGGCGCTAGCAACAGCCAGGACCACGAAGCAGGCGAGGACGAGGACGCAGCGAGCAAAGACGACGATGGCGACCAGGACGCTGCGATGCACGCGCGCGACCCGGCGCTGTCGCTCCGCGGCGAGATGAAAGTGCTCTTCCGGTGTGCGCGCGGCGGTCCGACGCACGAGCAGGACGTGTCGCTGCGGTACATGCACTCGTCGCGCGAGTACGGTGTCTGGCAGCCGCTCATTCGGTCGTCGTCGATGTCGGCGCGGCTGATCCCAGCGCTCGAGCTCCGCGCCGTGCGGACTGAAGAAGGACTGCCGAGTCAGACCGACAGTGTCATTGGTGCCTCGCAAGGCGCAGTCGACGTTGCTGGCAGCAGCAGCACGGACGTCTTCGATCCGCCCGAGTTCCTCTCGGCCAAGTTCACGGGCCGATTCTTCGTCTGGGGCCACCAGCTCTGCAATCTGTACCACTACATGACTGCGTGCACGCTGTTCTACTCGTCCCCGAGTGGCTCTGTCGGCGACCTCGTGCGCATGAACGTGCTCGAGAAGATGCGCAAGCTCCCGCTCGAGACGCTCGTGCTCGTGCTCGAGAGCGACCGCCTACGCATCCCCGGCGGCGAGACGACGCTCATGCAAGTCCTCACGACGCTCTGCTTTGGCAGTCGCCGCCGCAGCAGCGTCGTAGCGGCAGACAGTGTCGACTACCGCGACGTCCGCGTCGTCCAGACGCTCTTTCAGTGCGTGCGCTGGTGCTTTGCCGACCTCACGCACATCCTCGAGACGCTCGAGCGCGCGCCGCGCGAGTACATGCTCTACGAGCTCATCCAGACGGGCTTACGTGACCCACTGCGCAAGTTCCCGCGCCGCGTGCCGTACAACGCCACGGCAACGCCGTACCACGCCGTGACGTCGCTCGTCGAGTTTGAGATCGAAGCAGGCGACCGCGCGCTCTCGCCGAATGGCGGCGACTGCTTCTCACAAGAGAGCGTCTAAGGTACCACGACAGTGTCTCGTGATCAGCAGCAGCAGCAGCAGTGCGTCGATAAGCAGACGACGATGATGCGAATAGACTGAAGATGTGTCTGTGTATCTATGGCTTCTCGTGCATTGCATCGTGTTGACGATCACGAGGACTGTCGACGCGCTAGGACGTACGCTCTCTCTCTCTCTCTCTCTCTCTCTCTCTCTCTCTCTCTCGAGTGCAGACAGTCACCTCAGAGACTCTGGAGCTCAAGCACAATCGGCACGTGGTCGCTTCCAGTCACCGATGCGCGGATCTCGGACGACGCCTGGAGACAAGAAGACGGCAATAGCATCATCCCAGTGTCCGTCCATGAGTCAGTCTTCCTATTGATCATTCAATACACAAGCGAGCGAGGACGCACCACTTGCGACAGCAGCGCCTGCGAGACGACAAAGTAGTCGAGACGCCAGCCCTTGTTCTTTGCGCGCGCGTTGAAGCGGTACGAGTAGTACGAGAACGTCTGCGCGTCTGGCTGCAAGTGCCGGAACGTGTCGACAAAGCCACTAGCGAGGATCGCACTAAAGCTCTCGCGCTCAGCATCCGTGAAGCCAGGGCTCTTGTTGCGCTAGTGGAGGCAGTCAGTCATAGCAGCACACTGGTGTGAGTCTCTCACGTCCTTCAAATGGCAGAGGTGCTACTAAGTCATAGAGGACGTACGTTCGTCTTGGGGTCGTGGATGTCGATCTCTTGATGCGCGACGTTGAGGTCGCCGCACCAGACGACTGGCTTTGTCTGCTCGAGCTCCTGGAGCATCCGGAACAGCGCGCGGTCCCACTGCTCAGTCCGGAACGCAAGACGCTTGAGCTTCTGACCAGCGTTTGGGACCTGCAGCAGTCCATTCACCCATTCACCCAGTCAGTCATGTCCAGAGTTGTGACTATCTAGTCGGGCACAGCATACTCCTCCATACATAAGTGTGCACGAGCCAGAACGCGTCGAACTCGAGCGCAAGGAAGCGACCTTCGTCGTCTGCTGTCGCGTCGCCGCTCACGACGATCGTGTCTTTCACGCTCAGTGGTTTGCGTTTGCTCAAGATCGCAGTGCCAGCGTACCCGCGCTTCGCAGCGCACGACCAATACTGGTGCGCGTACTGCGGCCAGATGTCTTCGAGCTACAGTGGCAGATGCGTACGAGATACTGGACGTCAGTAGTAGTAGTCGCGTAGACTATCGAGTAGGACGTCCGTACAGCACACGGCACGCACCTTTTGGAGCTCGTCGCGGTCGATCTTGGTCTCACTGAAGCAGAGCACGTCCGGGTCTTCCTGCGCCACGTACGCGCGCAAGTGCACGCTCTCGTCCTTCTTGAGCACGGCGCGCAGTCCGTTCACGTTCCACGCAACGATCTTCGTCGCAGTCGCTGCATTCCGAGGCGTGATGCCGTCAAACGGAGCGTACGCGTCAACGCGCGCTTGGAGCGCTGCAGAGATTGGCGTCGCGGGCTTTGGCAGCACGCGCGTGGACTTGGACGCTGCGCTCTTCTTGGCAAACAGCGCGCTCCATGCATTCTTTGTGTCTGCGTTAGCACTTGCAGTAGCAGCGCTCTCACTCGCTGCAGCCGCATCTGTTGCTGCTGCGCTTCCAGTCGCAGCAGCGTCAGTGGCGGCAGGCGGCGTGACGACGCACTGCTTCTTTGTCTTTTGCGCTGTTGTGGTCGTGCCACTAGCAGCAGCAGTCGAGACAGTGCGCTTTGATGCGCGCACAGTTGTCGTCTTCACTGCAGCTGCCGCGACATCGACGACTGTCGCTGTCGCTGCGCGGAGTCGCGCGCTCTGGCGCGCTGAGCTCATGGCGATAGTGATCGAGCTTCGAGCTGGAACACCAATGCTAAATAGAACATCATGATGGGAAAGATCCGGAGTATTACAATCAGAAGATTCTCACTTGAACACCATACTGTACACAAGTGATTTGAGACGTTCGACGATCATGATCATGATCGCCTTCATCAGTGAAGGCTCGGAGCTTCTCGCACACGCCACCTCGCTCGTTCATGCCAGGCAACGCGATGGAGCTCAAGTACATCCACACCACCTCTACATTACAGTCTCGCTACTACTGGTCACAGCTCAAACTCCTCTGCGTGGACGTCAAACGCACGTCCATCAATCGCTGCGATCGCGCGCACAGTCGCAGTCTTGAGCGCTTCAGGACCTGAGACGAAGACGCCGATCGCAGTCGACGCTGCTGCTGGTGATGCCCGCGACGTGCCAGAAGCAGCGTACACGTGTGACCGATGCGCTTGTTGAAGCAGCTCGTGCAAGTCTGGACGCTGTCCGACCACGACGTTGTACTCGCTCAGCAAGTCGTCGACTGTGAACGCATGGAGCGAGGTCGTCGCTGCGAACAATGGCGGTGCTGACTCTGGCAGCAGCGCCTCGTAGACACTTGACGGTGCTGCTGCGCTCGCTCGAAACGTGAGCACGTGCTCAACGCCAGCAAAGAAGAGAACAACGAGTGCGCTCACAAACAGCACAGACGCTTGCTGGAAGTATTGGAGTGGCCAGAGACTCGAGCGATCAGCGTCTGCGTCACTCGCGCGCCGGAACACGAGGTCGCAGAGCACGAGCGTGCTGCTCACAAACACTGTCATGTACATCAGCACCTTGAGTCTCCTCGATCGTAGTGGCGCGCTAAACGCTCGCGAGTACACTGGCGGCGCTCGGGTCGTCACTGACACTACAGGATGCCGGATGTACCGTCGGGACTCCTCGACTTTCGGACGTCGCGTCAAGCAGAACTGGAAGCTGAAGAACTTCTCCTGCGGATCGAGCTCCTTGATCTTCGCCAGCAGCGGGTGGATCTCCTCGAGCAACGCCAGCTCGCGGAACGTGAAGATGAAGAACACGCGCTGCGACGGCGTCTCGTGGCGCGACAG
>JAASFN010001078.1:0-10565 GCA_023333795.1 Globisporangium rhizosaccharum | reverse complement strand
TCGTATTGTGTCATGGCCATACTGCAGTGTCGATGAAATCGGACTCGATTTGTGTGACCTTACACTGTCGTGTCTCGCGTCGATGAGCGCTGATGGCGGTGATGGTGGCGATACAGTGATGATAGCGCCTTGTGTTCGTGCGACAATAGAGATTGCGCTCAATCAGCAGTAGTGACACTGGTGTACACTATCAACGAGGGTATGCTCTAAGGTCGCTGGAAGCGAGAAGCGTGGAGACGCTCGCAATCATCGACGAGTGGTTCGATGAAGACCGGCTGACGTATGAATGCTTGTCTTAGTCTCTGCTTGCGAGCACTGCTGTGTGCTCGACGAAAGCGAACCCATACCACAGCTGCACGAACTACCCGATAAGATCAAGCAGCAGAGTGCACCTGAAGAGTACAACCACATTCATGTCTATGCAGGATGACACCAACAACGTCAGGAGCCTGGTACGACATGCTAGATCCTCTAGTGCGTTGAATCTACTTGCTACATGCTGCTCAAGACGCACTGTCTAACTCTTTGTCCTTGATCTGGTCGTCGAACTGCTCTTGCAGCAGACAGTATCCAGCGCCGAGTGTGACGCCAGCGATGTACAACGCCAATGCACGGGATGTTCGACGCGCCATGACTTTGTGGTCGTCGCCGATCGCCACTGAAGCGCCCCCGATAGATGCTCCGAGAAGCGTCTTGATTGCATCCTTGTGCGTCGTCCCAGTAGCTATGAGATGCCCACCTGTGACGGCTGCTGTCCACCCCGCCCCACTCTCTAACGCTGATCGCAGCGCGCGCTGGAAGCGTCCTGGGCTCGATGCGTTCGCTTTGTACTCTTTTCGAAAGACACCCGCAGAGAAGATAGATGCCAGGATCGCGATCGACCACTTGCTCTCATCGAGGCTCTTCATCGGTCCATTGTGAATCGAGGCAGCACTGGACCACTGCGCGACTGGGAATATGCACAGCAAAGCTGACTCACGATCGTCTGTGCTTGTGGTAGTGCTGCTGCCAGTCGATGGGATAGAGTCGTCTGCAGTGGCTAGTGGTGGTGCGTTCGCTTGAGCTTGTCGACGAGTGGGCTTGCTCGTTCGCTTGCTTGCTTAGTCGGTTGGTGTGGGTGAACAAAAAATCATTAAATCAAATACGACTGCATAATCAAACCAAGATCATTTCACAGCTTTTCCGTCGGAGCAAGGTGTTGAACCCAGAGCGTCGATCAAAATCGCTCACGACGTCTCGCCGATGAGCAGCAGCGGGTGTCTGCGCGCACTGCTCGCAGTCTCGATCGCCGGCGTGCTGTTGTTGCCGCTCTTCGGCGCGCTGCTGCACGCACAGCCGCACCTCGTGCACGGTCTGCATGTCGAGCCACGCACCGCTGAGCGCAACTGCTACCTCGCAGCAGGCTGCTATGGCGTGACGCTCGTGCTCAGTGTCGTTGCGCTCTGGATCAAGAAGCGCCGCGCAGACGCTGCACAGCGCGACCTCGCCGCTGCTACTGCTATTGCATCGCCAACATTCAAGCACTTGACGCCGCGGTACAGCGCGTCGTCGCCTGCAGTCTCGACACCAGGACGCCGAACCCTCACGCCGCGCGAGAAGCTCATTGCCGCGGCAGTGCGACAACAGTCCGAGAAGCGCCGCACGCCTGAAGCGCCAGTGTCGCCAAGCAACCGAACACTCTATGACCAGGACACTGCAGTAAGTGATCGCAGAGCTAGCTTCGATGCGCTCTAGTCAGTCGCGGTACGAACCGACAGACAGAGCTCATCTACCAAGCGAGTACCTCATACTGTCTACACTTGGAGTAGGAAGCGCATGAACCTCGTGATGCTGTATGTAAAAGTGTATACATAACGCCGTGTGTGAGCATATCATCGCCTCGACCTAGCACTTGTACACGAGCACGCCGATCTCGCCGACGTAGAGATAGAGCATGTGGCGCTGCTGGTAGCTAATGTCAAAGCCGTAGCCTTCGCCGATGAAGCAGTGCCACGACGTCCCAAACTTCTTGTCCATGCTCTGCTTGATGAGCTGCGCCGCAGCTTCGTAGTTCTTCACGGGCACGTGCTTGTCACACGCCATTGTGATGATCTCGATCGTCTCGGTGCACACTTCAGCTGTCATGTCGTTGTATTTAAGGTGCGGACGCGACGAGATCTTGCGGTACTCTTGCTCCGTGATCTCGCTCGCGAGCGCATCGCTCTTCGCGGTTTCTGGCATTGCGATAGGTGCTGTAGTAGCGACAACTTGGCAATAGCGATAGCAGCAACGATGTCCTGTGTCTTGAGCAAGCGGCGATCAGGAGACGAGTGAGTGTGCTCAAGCGTCGGCAGTCGTGCCTCTTCGCGACAGTCGCACTTGAGCGGATTGCTACAGCGGCTACTTGGCTTCTACCCTTACGTACTTGAATGTGAGCGCCGTCGTGAACAACGAGTGCTATGTCCATGAGATCAGTAGGAACGCGAGCGAGAGCTGCTAGTGGCTACTATCTCGTTGGCAATGGTGATCCAGCTATTGCGAACTCGTAAGACAGACTCGAAGCCAATGGAGTCGGATCAACGAGGACAACGTGCCAATGTCGTAGTGTCTCTGCTGCTGAAGCTGAGCCACGAGAGGTTGGGAGATCGAGAGAGCGAATGAGCTCATAGCCACAAGAGACGCACTTGGAGAGATGGACAAGAGAGAGAGAACAGTGTTTGTTCAATCGTGATACGTTCAAAAGCTACGACGATCGCATGCCTGGGGTCGTTCCTGCTGTTGGTTTGTGGTCGCGAAAGCTCTTGAGCTCCGAGAGACGCACGAAGCGGTGGTAGATGAGCGGATTGAGCTGACTCAAGCGCGACGGGTGCTCTGCAAAGCACACAAAGAGCGTCTTGATCACCGCTGCGACGACGTTCGTCGCGATCGAGAGCGTCGTGT
Organism: Globisporangium rhizosaccharum; assembly: GCA_023333795.1. NCBI lineage: Eukaryota > Oomycota > Peronosporomycetes > Pythiales > Pythiaceae > Globisporangium > Globisporangium rhizosaccharum. Next base: position 7,646 of record JAASFN010001078.1, on the reverse strand, counting down.
AGCAGAGCGTAAAGCTCGCAAGTGCAAAGAACACGGCGTGTCCCGAGCGCGCAAGCGCTGAGACACAGAGTGCGCACATGACGCTCGCCCAGCCGTTTGCACCGAGCAAGAGCAAGCGACTCGTTGGGTCGTCGTCGACAATCGCTTCGACGCCGCGCGACTCAATGAGCTGCCACGCGTCGTGCGCCGCGACGTAGAACGGTTTGCTGTACCCAGCGATGTGCACGAACGAGTACTTGTGGTACGTCCGGATGAAGTGCTCGACTGTCTCGGACCGGAGCGACGTGAAGCACCGGCGCGAGAGCACAGACTCGTCGCGGCGAGCCCAGCGCACGACGTTCCAGACGACGTGTGCGAGCGGACAGAGGAGCGAGCCGATGCAGATTGAGCCAAACGAGCTCGAGAGCGACGCTTTCACAAAGTGCGCAACGACGCGGCGCTCGAGCGCACTGCTCCGCTGTGCAAAGACACTGTCGCTGCGACTGTCGACACTGTCGTCATTGACAGCGCTGCTACTGCTGCTGCTGTGCGCGAGCTCGGGGGACAGGTCGTGGTCCGAGATGGTGTCGTTCTCAAGCGGCGATGCGAGCTCAGACGAGTCGTCACGGTAGTACCAGAGCATTGTCGTGCCCGAGACTACGACTGTGACGATGTTCTTGAGGACGTTTGACGTCCAGTAGAAGTGCAGGTACAGATACAAGAGACTGACGCTCCAGGGCGAGACACCAGCACCGACATACGCGATCGTTGTGCTGAGCCAGCTCGCCCAGATCGTGTACACTACGAGGACACCGAGTGTCACGAGCGCAAGCGACGGATGGCGCAGTAGAACGTCGACAACGAGCTCCAAGAGCACAGCGACAAAGTCCAAGCCGCTCTTGGTCTTGAGCATCCACACGAGGTCGAGCACGACTGTGAGCGTCACGAGCGCGCCGAGCACAATGGCGTCGCCTGTGTCCATTGACAGCAGCAGCACCGCGAGCACGACGAGTCCGAGCGTCGAGAACGCACACGAGCCCTGGAGGAACCGCGTCTTGGAGTAGAACACAAAGAGCAGGAGCCAGCCGACGGCGAAGAGCAGGTTGATCACACACAGTGACCGCAATGCGACGCCAATGTCGCTCGCGCTCAGGACTGAAGTAGCGCTGGTGGTGGTCGTGGTCGTGGTGGTGTCGGTGTCGCTCGACAGTGCTGCAAAGACTGCAGCGCTTGCAGTGCGCAGTAGACGGCCGCTCGTGCCAGTGCCGTGAGTGCCATCGTCATCGGCAGAGTCGTCGTTGTCGTTGTCGTTGTCGTCGCGGCGCGCGGCGTTTGTTGCGACGATCGTAAACAGCGCATGGGCGACAAAGACACCGATAAATGGGACGTCACGGTACGTGATCGGACCGTGGAGCGACGGCAGTGGACGCGAGCCACTGGCGCTGTCGGTCATCGAGAGCGGAATGAGACTGTCAGACGCATCGACCATCGGCGAGAGCGCGAGATCCTCCATCTCGGCTTCCGATGGCGACGTGCGGCTGTCGTCGCCATCGCCGCGCTCAGCGTTAATGCTCACAGTGTCGATGCTGAGCGCCATGGTGTCGTCTACGCACACACTCGCAGATGGACTCGTACGCTCGTACACAGACTCTGATGCAGATGCACGTGTGGACGTCGAGGCGATGAAGCGATCTACGTGGCGAGAAATGTGAAACTCCCATAGTGTAACCAAGTCAAACCTTCTTGATAGTGAAAAAATAGAGTAACATGAGGCGAAGTCTTGTTCGGCAGCACCGCAAGACGTCATGGCCCTCACATCGGTCATGTATGCGCTTCGTTCTCGTGACGATCGCTATGCTAGTCTGTTCTATCAGTCACTGTCACGTTGTCTACAGCTCGTTGGAGCACATTTCGCTTGGATGGAGCGAGTGCGAGACGTCGTCGTCCTTGCATTTGATACCGATCTTGCTCGTGACGATCTCGTCTCCCCTGACTCACTGCCATGGACGTCGCGATGCAGCAGTGCAAAAAGCGCGCTTGCTTACGACGAAACACTAACTTACGATGAATCGCTGTCGGCGTCAGTGCCGCTCGCTGGCGCGCTGACTTGTTCTTGGTCTTGCTCGTACATGAAGCTCACGCCAGCGCCGATGACGAGACCAGCTGCGAGGCAGAACGCTGGCATCGCCACGGCGCCTCGCATCATCGCACGAGGACCGTCGCCAATCTTCGTCGCTGCGCCGATGATCGACGCACCAAGCAGCGTCCCAGCAAGCTTGTGCTTGTCCGAGAAGAGCGCGCTTGCTCCTTTGTACGTGTAGTGGACCCCAGCGACCGTTGCGACCCAGAGTGGTGCGCTCAATACTGCTGGCAGCAGTGCACGCATGAAGCGACGAGGACTCGATGCGTTTGCTTTGTACATCTCGCGAAACATGTACGCCGAGCCGACGGGCACTGCAAGCGCGAGCATGAGCGCGTTCTCGTCCACGAAGCTCCGTGCTTCTTTGCGCATGGACCACTGCGAGGCTGCAGGCGCACTCGCGTCGAGTGCTTCAGCTGGAGCACTGTTGCTACTGCTGACTGTTTCTGTATTCGCAACAGGAGATTCGTTTGGTGACATCGCCATGTTGGTGGGCTCGTGCTTGAGCTTGATGTGTTGCGCTTGAGATTGACGAGCGAGATTGGAGAGTGAGCTCCAGGGCTCCGAACAATTATTTTTTAATTTATTTTGAGCAGATATTCGATGCAATCAATAATTGCAATTATTGCCAATTGTTAGAGCAATCGCTGCTTCTTCCTCCCTTTTGACTGGCGGATCGCACTAGCTACAGCACTCGCGCCCCAAAGAGCACGATTGTAGTGCAGGAAGAGCGACGTCTCGAGTGTTGTGGGGTGTGTTGAGCGATGCAGGTCGGTGAGGACTAGTCCGGCACGTGAGAACAGACGCTCCACTTCATTTGACGTCGCTGGGACCCAATCCATTCTCGCGTAGAGAGATGGTGCTGGTCGAGAGCCGACGAGCGCTTGAGCCGCAAACGAAGTTGGTTCACTGACGCGCACATCTTCACGACGCGCGAAGTTTTAAACGGCTGGTCGTTCGGCGAGCTTGAGCGAGCTGTCGGCACCGCGCGACCTTGGCAACAGCACTCTCTAAATGCGGGTACTTGACGATGGATGAACTTGGAGAAAGGTAGCGCGCCGTCACTGAGAAGCTCGCAATCGTGTGGCCGAACAAAGCGCGCACGTCGTTGAGCGCGAGACGGTCCTCAGACTGAAACGCTTTCGAGACACTGCCGAGCTTTGTGAGGTCGTCAAGGACGCGCCGGAGCTCCACTTCTTCGCTGGCGGTCGGCGTGAGCGCAGCTGGCTGCTCGTCGCTGCGGTCGTACTTGTCCGAGATCCCAAAGTAGCGCCTCGCCCTGGTGTACGTGCTGCCCCAGCGTGTCGCGTTGAGATTACACGGCATCGGTGCGCCAACGACGCGAAGCTTGTGTCGATTTTTGATGGTGTTAAGCTTGATCATCAGCCTGTCCACCTTGTCCAGCAGGTGGTCGTGTGGCTCCATCAGCAGCTGGACCGCAAGGTTCAGTCTGTGCGAGGCACAATCCGATCATTAGCACACCAGTCTTCTTCGCGACCGCGATGTTGACTGAGGCATGATCGCAGACGTAGAAGCGGAGCTGGTCGAAACGAATGCTGTAGACATCGAGGACGTCGTCGAGCAGCGCGATGATGCTGCCAGCGCGCATGTCCGACCCGTTTTCAAGCGGAGACATGCACAAAAGGTGCCTGTGTGCGCGTGAGCCAGAGTCCGTCGCAGCGATGACGGCGACGTAGTGATCACCGTTGTCACTCCACCCGTCGATGAGCAGTCCGACGTTCGCTCCGCGTAGAGCCTTGCTGATTAGGGCTTGGACGTGCTCCTCGAGCGCGAGCATGCACTTCTTCAGTGTGTGTGTGTGTGTGGAGATCCGTTCGAGACTTGTGTACTTGCGTGTACCCGGACGTTTGCACATGCTCAGCGGGTGATTCTCGGTCACCACTCAGTCAATCCACTTGTGCACGTTTGATGCGAACGCATCAACTGTGACTGGAAAGAACGAGTCGAGCGTAGCCGGACGGTCGCGAAGCTTGTAGTACTCGTCGAGGTAGAAGTCCTTGTGGGCTCGCTGGATGTGGTCGATCAGGTTCGCGTAGCCGCGGTTCAACTGCTGCTTGCGATCGCGCTGGCAGAGCTTGCACTTGAACTTCTCGCCATTCGCAGTGAACAGGACGCTCGTGAGCTTTCGCGTCGTCGGCACATCTTGACTCATTGCGCTTGATCTCTAAAGCTTAAATGGACTGCATTGCTTGCTTGTGTTGGCACGCACACAACACTTCATCGTACACAGACCATTCATTCTCACTTTACTTAGTTTTTGTATAGCGATTGATTGACAATTGAGGTCGCTGATCAATCAATAATTGCGACCAATTTTATTGACCCCAATTGATATTGATTTATTTTTTCGTAGCCCTGGTGAGCTCGCTTCTGAGTGCTACGGGTCGTGGCGCTGGATGCAGCTCGGTGTTGAACAATGATACTGTGTACCCATTCGAAGGTGCAAAATATTCAACACGAACGACCCCGAATGTTGGCGTAGTGGTTGGTTCTCCTTGTGTGCCGACGTCACCAAGCGTGAACGCACTCGCTGCATGCATCGCGTATGTGCTTGCAGTGCGTCGACTTCAGCGCTCCTGTCCCGTGGCAATAGTTGATGTGCAGTGCCAAGTGGAGGAGTGCACATGCCTGCTGAACGACTCAAGATTGCTGTGTTTGTACGACTGGGCAGAGATAGCATTCAGCACTGCACCAACCTCTGTACTGCTCGTGGCGCTGACAAGATCGACCCACTCGACCCACTTATGTCTCGAGTCGAGTCGAGTCGAGTGTGTTCTGAGTCCATCGCTCGCTGTGTTCTCATCCTGAACCTGACCAGCAACACCTGACTTTGCGTCCTGACTTGCATCCTTATTTCGGACACATGGCTAATTCGGATTTGCACATGCCTGCATCTCGCTTATCTCTCACCAATCTCTCACCGATCTGTTCGACATCGCTTGTCTCGCACCGCTCGCACTCGAACGTTGACGAAGCAGTGAGAAGCACGCGCAAGACGCAAGCAGTGTAGCGTGTGCAAGCGAAAAACGAGCGTCATGCCCAGCGCTCTCGTCACGCCTCTCAGCGCTATCAAGACTCTGTTCCATCACAGTCGACAGGATGCGTACACCGTGACGCAGCAGCATCCTGCAGCAGATGCGCGACAGCCCGGAGCGACGACCAAGCCCAAGAGGAAGAAAGTCGACTGGAAGCGCATTCCGCTCCGTCAAGCCATGCGTCTGGTGCACCGGTTCACGATCCTATGTGCTGCGCTCGTGTACATCGCCATTTCGTTCACGGCGTCGTCCGGTGCGATCAGTCTCCTGAACGAAGAAATGAGCGCGTTCACGTCCGAAGGAACGTACACGTCCGAAGCGCTGAAGCGGTACATCGGCGTGACGACATTGCGCGAGAGCGCGTTCGTGGCGACCCTGCTCAAGAACGACACGCGACCTCGGAACGCCACGATCTACTACGACATGGAGAGCATGTCGTTCGACATGTGTGACGCCGTGGCGCTGAGCGCGCGCACAATGTACTCGACTGCGTTCCAGCAGAACATATACACAGCGATCCGCCGCGGCACAGCGTACAACCTCACGTACCTCTCGTGGAACGTCTCGGAGCTCATTGCGCCGCTCGTGGACTGCACGAACTTCCTCGTCACGAGCGGCGACCTCTCGATGATGAACCTCAACTTCCTCGTGCGCATGAAGAACAACGTCGACGACGTCTACATCCTGTCGGTCACGTTCGTGAACCAAGTGTACAAGATCAATGAGCGAAAGCGGAAGGGACCAGCTGCAGTCGGGACGCTCTCGTTCATCAACGATCTGCGCGCGACGCGCGTGAATACGCACTACATCGTCTCGCTCGGCTACCCGTTCGAGCCGCTCAACTTTGGTCTATACGAGCTAACTGGCTGGTCGGATCGCGGATCCTGGACACTGCAGTCCGTGCCGACTGGCAAACCTGAAGACTTGCCCAAGATTGTGCGCGCAGGCACGCGATCGGGGTTCTACATGGAGAGCGAGAACGAACAGCTCAACATCTTCACGGAGCACTGGAAAGTGTCCGAGACCGACCCGATCGCAGCCGTCACGGGTCCCGAGTGGTTCACCAAGTTTGCTGTCTTTGACTCGTGGGCGTGGGTCCACTTGGTGCAGCTCGCGTTTGGACTCCTGCACCTCGCGAGTCTCCTCGTGCTCGTTACTGTCTCGTACCGGAACTTCCTCGCCGGCAAGCTCTGGATCGGCGACGCGTTCGTCGCAGTGAGTAGCAACCTCCACTTCCGCGCCGCCATCGTGCTGTTCTCGTGGGCGATCAACGGCTTCTGGAGCTTCCGCGAGTTCTGCGTCTTTGACGCGAACCAGCTCTCGAAAGCGACGCGCATGACGATCAACGAGTCGATCATGTTTGCCGACTTGCTCACGCTCTACTTTGGCGCGTGTGCGCTGCTCGGGATGTTCTTTCGCGAGCGCATCGATCCGCTGATCGCGCTGTGCTGTTTCGTCGTCGGCTTTGCCAATCGCTCAGCGATGCTCCAGTGGTTCCCGAGTCTCACTGAGCGCGTCATTGAGTTCTCCTACGACTTCTACTCGCAAGGGAATCTCGAGCCGATTGAGAACCAAGGCGTGATCTCGCCGATGGTGCTCTGGGCCACCCATGAGCTCAAGGCAATCCCGGCGTACGTCGTCGTGGCGGTCTTGACGCCGATCTTCTGCACGCTCGTGCTCGTGCTCGTGTACATTGCGATTCGAAAGATCCATCGGCACTACTACCCAGATCCACATCGCGTCGAGAAGGCAAGTGGTGTGACAGGCAAGTCGAACAACCAGGACACGCACGTGAAAGAGGAGAAGAGCGTGCTGACGCTCTTTGAGATCGCAACTGGCGCGAAGCTCGCGAACAAGTACGGACTGCTCGCTGAGTACGACAACTGCATGTACATAAAAGGCATGAAGTTCGCGACACCGGACGGGATCTACAGCAGCGGCTTTGTGATCGTGAACAAGACGTACCTCGTGCAAGCCGAAGACATCTGGGCGATCGTGCTCATGAAGATTCTCCAGCTACGGTACACGAACCTGTACATGTACCAGGTGAACGGCAACACGGTCGAGCAAGTGGCGCGACTCGTGTACCCGAGCACGTTCACGCTCTCGGAGCTACTCAGCCTCAACACCAACATCTTGTCGTGAGATGAGCGCAGGACGAGTAGTAAATACGAAGTGTAGACTCTGAGCTTGCGTGGCATCAGATTAGCACGAGAGGTCTTCGTTGGATCGACACATGAGGTTACGAAGCATCGACATCAGAGTGTCGAACCTTGCAATGCTTGCTCGCTTGTGCGTGTCGTCCAGACGCTAGTAGCAAGCGCGCGAGTCGTGCGTGCGCTGCGGCGTTGCTGCGATTGCCATTGCCATGGCCACTGTCGTCGGCAGTAGTAGTGCGCATGTTCACTGCTGTGCTGTCGCTGCTGTGTTGTCGCTGCTGTGTTGCAGTGCACGCTCGAGGTCGCCGTGGA
>JAASFN010001077.1:0-10579 GCA_023333795.1 Globisporangium rhizosaccharum | reverse complement strand
GTTCCCGAACGTCATCATCACGGGCCACCAGGCGTACTTCACGAAGGAGGCGCTCGACAACATCGCGCACACGACGATGGAGAACATCCAGGCGTACGTCAACAAGAGCGAGCTCAAGAACGAGGTCAAGAGCGCGTGAAGTTTACCTGCACCAGCAGTGCCAGCGACGAAGCTGCCGCCGTTGCAGCCGCTGGTGCAGACTACTAGAGTCTCTGTCTTCGTCGCGTGCGTGTGCGCGTGCATGATGCTCCTGCGCCTGCGCCTCTTTTGATTTTTCTTATTCCGCCACACATACATACACACACTTGCATTGTTTTACGGATCTGATCTCGTCGTCGTCGCTTGCTTGTGGACCTATGGTCGTCCTCTTCTGGTCGTCCGGGCATGATGCCTCGAGTGCGAGGACTGACTCGAATGTAGCCATCTTGAAGCTGTAATGTTGTCGCGCCTCTCATGTCAAACACATATTGTGCAGGTATGCGCTGAGCTAGATTTCGAAGCGAAGCGAGAAGCAAAGAGATGGAGCGAGAGTGAGCACTGTGAAGCGAGCTACGGCTGAGATGTTGACCTGGAGCGGAGAGCTGCTGTGCTGTGGTACAACAATACAATAATTATTGGTTGAAACGTCTAATTTAGGAGACACACTAATATAGGATGTAGTGCCGATTTGGAGCTCCCTCGCTTTCATCTCGCTCGCTTTGCAACATACACAAGATCCACCTGATTGACAAGCAAAGTCAATGGAATCGCTCTTCGTGCGGTCGCTCGCGCTGCCGGCGGCGCAGCAGGCGCAGTGCGTCGTGAACGCCTCGCGCACGACTGCAGATGGCACGTTCGCGGTCGCGAGTGCGGCCGAGGGCGTCATCCGCGTCTACGCAGCGTCGTGCGGCGCACTGCTACACGAGTTTGCGTCGATCCACAAACGCATCTACGCTCTGCACTACACGAGCTTCTCCGACTCGCTCGTGACGCTCGAGAGCGACGTGCTCCCACAGACAGCGAGCAACAGCGAGGACAATGACACCGATGACGACAGCAGTGGTGATGATGATGACAATGTCGAGACGTTTCTGTGCGTGTACCACGACTGGCGCGAGCGCAAGATGGTGCGCGGCTACACGCTGCCGCTCGGCGTGCTCGAGAGCCCAGCGTCGCGGCGCAAGGCCGACTGCGTCGCAGTGTGCAGCTTCACAGGTCGCGTCGTCGTCGCGATGGGCTCAGTGCTCAACCTCTGGCAGTGCAGTCGCGGCTTCTTCGAGCACGTGCTCGAGCTCAAAGTGGACATGGCGCAAGCGCACGCGTTCTTGCAGGTCGAGTTCGTCGCGATCCACGGCGTGTACGTCGCGTTCGCGTCGCAGACCGAAGTGCGCGTCATGGAGATCCACGTGCGCAGCAGCAGCAACAGCAAAGAGACTGAGTCCAGCAGCACGAGTCCAAGCGCTGCGCTCAAGCTCCCAGCGTCATCGTCACTGCACCATCCGCCGTCGCAGCTTGATGCGCCGCACGTGCCTGCCGACGAAGTCGACTGCGTCTCGATCGCGTCGCTCGACGACTTGCGCACGTTCGTCGACGTCCCGATCCCGTGTCCGAGCTACTGCGACGCCGACGCGCCGGACCCGCGCGACGAGCAGCGGCTGTTCGACGAGCTGGACGAGCCCGCGCAGCCGCTCGTGCTCGGACGCAACGAAGCGCAGCAAGAGGCGTGGAACCTCGCAGGACTCGTCAAGAGCCAGGACCTGCGCGTGAACCGCGCGCTCGCGTACGCAGTCGGCGAGCGCGACGTGCACGTGCTGCTCCAGCGCTTCTTGCCGCCGCACCACAGCGTCCGGTCCCTCGCGTTCCTCCCTGAGACGATCGACAACCAAGTGAGCGTCGAGGCGCGAAGCTACACGCGCTTGCTCGTCGCGACCGAGCGCACGGCGTTCCTCTACTACTTCCTCTCGCGCGAGGCCGACGCGACGCGCAGGCAAATGGCGCGCAAGGTCTTTGGTCCAGACAACGACAGCGACGACCACACCCGGCGCCAGCTCCACCGCACCAAGTCACGCGGTATGCACAAGCCCATTCACGTGCGCACAGCAGCTGCGCGTCTTGACGACGACGCGAGCGATAGCGACGACATTGATACACTCGACGACGCCAGTGCGACAGACAAGAACGAGGACGGCGAGGACGAGAACGCAACTGCTGCGTCTGGACGCGTCGTCATGTTCTACCAGTTCTCGTCGCCCGTGTCGTGCATCGCTGCAAACAGCTCGTTCCTGTTCGTCGCGACGCTCTCGGGGCTCCAGGTCTGGTCCATCTGGAGCCCGTGCCACTACGTCGCGGCGAGTCGCGCGCTGAGCAAGTCACTCGTGCCGCAGCCGGCGCAGCCGCAGCTCCTCTGTACGCAGCCGATGCCGTACCCAGCTGCGCAGATCGCTGCGCTCGACTCGTACGTCGTGCTACTGCCTGCGCGTGCGAGTCGAACGACCAAGCGCCACGCGACGCAGCCATTCGACTTCATTCGACTCGGGAGCATGGCCGCCGTTGACCGCTTGCCCGACGACGAGTTTGAGCTGCGGCGCGCGCGGTCGTCTGGGTCTCGTAGCAGTAGCAGCACTACGCGCAGTGTCCTGGTCTTCCAGCAGAGTCCGCCGTCGCTCATCTTTGCCTACATGCGCAACGCGATCCTCGCGACCAAGCGCCTCGACAGTGCGATTCACACGAGCCAGATCGACTTGCTCCTGAGTCTCTTCTCGCTCTACCGCTACCGCGCAGACGTCGGACTCGATCAGCTGCACGTCCAGCGCACAGCAGCATCTGCTGCAGCAACGCACACCGACCACAAGGACGCGAGTGACGCGAAAGAGACGCTCGCGCTCGAGCTCGAGACGAAACTCTACGACGCGATTGCGAAAGCGTGTGCAGCAGACTTGGCGGCGATCTTCACGTCCGAGACGCATCGGAACCTGTCGCGCGCTGCGCGGCTGTACGTGGCGTCGAACGTGTCGTCGAGCGAAGTCATGCAGCGGTTCCAAGCGATCGCCAGTGCCGACAACCGCGCTGAAGTGATCGATGCTACGGGCAAGTACCTCGAAGCGTTTGTGTTCCCGTCGTCTGAAGCGCTGCCGACGACCACGACGGTGGCAACAGCGAGTGTGCGGCACGGCACAAGCACTGAGCGTCACTTTACGCGCACTGTGCTGCTGCACTACGGCACGTACGCGCCTGAGCAGCTCTCGCGCTTGATCATCGACGCGACGCTCGTCTGGTCGCTCGACGACATTGCGTTCGGGCTCGCAAAGCTCACCGAGTCGACGAGTCAGAGCGCGCTTGTGCGCATCGCGACGCTCGTGCTGGTCCTGCGCGCATCGAGCGCGTCAGCGAACGAGTGGGCAGCGCTCTCGACAGCGACGACTAGCGCGGACCCACAGCAGCAGGCGTTTGTCGCCATGTGCGCGTACGAGGCGATGGCACGTCGCGTGCAGGAGCTGCTGCGCGACCATCGCGACGCACTTGTGCACGTGAGCGTCACGCACCCAGAGCTGCTCGTGCGCGTGGTCGAGGCGCCAAGTGGCGCGAAGCGCTTCACGACGTCAGCGTTCGCTCAAGCGCTCCGCGATTGCGCGCCAGGCGTGCTGCTGCAGATCCTCGAGCGTGTGTTCACGCGCGCCGTGCGGCGCCAAGAGGCTGTGCTCGCGAGCTTGCTCTTCTGTCTGAGTGTCGTGGGCGACGCTGCGCAGATGTCGATCGACCGCATGACGCAGTCTCGCGTGGCAGACGCAGCGCCACTGCCGGTGTTCAAGGTCGACCAGTGCTATATATTGCAGCTCCTCGTGTTCGTGCTCGAGATGTTCCCGACGCTCGAGCAGCTCGTGGACAAGGAGGAGCTCCACGAGAACGAAGACGAGCTCCGGCGCGTGAAAGCTGCGATCGGAGGCGAACTCGTGGCGCTCTGCATCGCACTCAGTTCGTTCGTCCAAGCGCGCGACGCGAGCGAGAGTGGCTCAGACAGTAGTCCACAGGTCTTGACGACGCTGCTCGAGCTCTTCCGTCGCAACGACGGCGAACCGCACGACGACGACGACGACAGTGTCGGCGCTGCGCTGCCTGCGTGGGTGCACGAGTATCTGGACGCGCGCTGCTTGCCGACAATCGCTGCAACTGAGTCGCCCATGTCGTCGTCGATGGAGCTGCGTCGGCGTCTGCGGTTTCTCTTTGCGTTGACGCTTGAGCTCGTGCAGGAGCGAGATCTCGTGGCACCAGCTGGGCTCCTCCGATGCTTTGAGCCTGCAGCTGGAAGCAAGAAGCAGCGCAAGAAGCCAGGCGCGTGGCGTCTCGAGAACGACTTTGCTGCACTTGTTGTGCTGCTCACGCTCCCTCGCGTCTCTCGGTACGTTGGACACATCCGCTCGCTCTATGTGTCTGCTTGTCTATCGACAGAGCGACTGACGCTGATCACTTCTTGCTCCTTGCTCCTGCGCAGGACGGTGGACGCACTGGAGCTCATTGCTGCGCGCACGAACTTTGCCAACCTCTTCCTCCCGTACGCCAAGTGCTACTGCGTGACGCTCGAGGAGTGGCGCTGCCTCATCCAGACGCTCTCGGCCATCTCAGAGAGCTCGCCTGAGGTACAGACAGACAGACGCTGACTGGGATGGATTGACTGAGTTGCTCACTCACTCACTCGTGTGACGGTTGTCCATCGCTCGTGCTCGTGCTCATGCCAGGACGAGTCGCCGCACGACGAAGTCGCGATCTTCGAGAGCGTGCTCAATCACATCTGCTCAACGCTCGGACCCGAAGAGCTGCTCCAAGTCCTGCCAGACGACGGCGACCTCGCGCTGTACATGGCGACGATCGAAGCAAGTGTGCGACTGGGTGAAGCGCACGCGAGTACGCGGTCAGCACTCGGACTGATGCTCTAGACTCGCTCTCGAGTGTCATCAGTCAGTCGTCTGGCTATCTGTCTGTTCGTGTCAGCTCACTATGCGTCGACTGCAACGATGCGAGGCTGCTGCTGCTGTCGCTGGCCACTGTAGCCGATGCCGTGTTCCTCCATGAGCCGAGTGATCGCGTCAATGTACTGCGCATGCGAGAGAAGAGGGAGAGAGTGAGTACGATCCATTGTTAGTCCCTCTATCTGTCCATCTATCTATCTGTCGGTCGCCCAGCAAGGAGGACAGTCGACGCACCGCTGCGCGGATCTGGCGGAACCGCGGCTTGCGCGAGCCTTTGATGAACGTGCTGAAGCGAATGCGCCAGCGCTCGTTCGCCAGTAGCGCCACGTAGCTCTCGTCGCCGCGTGCGCGCGCAACCACTTGGTTCTCCTCCTTCAGGTTCAGCTCAAAGAGCATGCGCGACGCGTCGTCCTGCGGCTGCGCGACGCTACTCGAGCGTGCCGAGCACGTTACTTCATTTGCCAACATCGTCGTTGCACCGCGCGGCGTCGGCAGTGGCGTCGGCAGCTCTGCGATGCTCGCACTCGCGTAGCGCGACGCAAAGCGCGCGTCGTAGAACAGCAGTCGGTCGAGTTCCTGGAGGAACGCGCGCACGTGCGCTGCTGGCGTCGCGGGCGGGAGGCAGATGTCGAGCTGCAGCGGCCAAAAGTGCGCGTGGTAGACCGCCGTCGTGGCTGTGACTGTGCCGCTCGCCGGCACAAACGTCTTTGTACTGTCAGCCGTCTCGAGCACGATGAACCCGAGCGGCGCGTCGCTGATGCTTCCGCGCGCCGTGCCGTCGACGTCAACGTGTGTGTCGAGGTGGAGCATGTTTGCGAGGAACATGTAGTGGCCGCCCATGACATTGCGGAGCTAGAGACACACGCAGTCAGTCAGAGACAGTGAGTGCTGGTTGTTAGTGAGGTCGCATGCGGCGCACGTGCGCAACGTACGAGCGGCAGCATCGACAGCGCGAGTGCAAGGAAGAAGCCAGTCGAGAAGACCAGGCGCATGTAGTTGTCGTCGCTGATGAACGCCTCCAAGTAGTACGTGTACACGACGAACGCGAGCAGCAGCATCTTTGCGAGCTGCCGTGGATACCAACATGCCAATCAGCCATAGTGTGGTGGTGTCAGCGGCATGATGGACTCGCAACGTGGCAGACCATGGCGCTGGTGTGGGTGGGTGGGTGGCATTGGCGCCAAGACGGACGTACCGCCGTGCTCTCGTGCAGCAGCGTCTCGCGCGCAGCGATCTCCGATTTGCTGTATCCCGCCGTGCCTTTGCGCACAATCACCTGTCACGCGCGCGTGTCAGTCCGTCTGTTTGTCTGAAGATCGCCATGCCCAGTGGCGTGCAACTGCTCAATGCGAGTCGACGGACGCACCGCGCGCAGGAGGTTCCCTGCTGCGTCCATCCAGATGATGAAGCAGATGCCAAAGAGCCACGACGGCCACTGGCACAGAAACATCGAGAGGCGCGAGACCACGAGCGCGATCCAGAGCAGTCCGGCGCGGCACACGAGCGCTGTCTGCCACATCATCAGTCCTCTCGCATCGATCGGCCAGCTGCAGTGCATCGTCATGCATGTGCACAGGAGAGAGACACACGCGCACATCGCAATAGTTCGTAGACGTGCATGTGAGCAACTGCGCTAGTTCATACAACAGCAGCAGCAGTAGCAATAGGACTGCAAGCCAGGCAACGTACATCCACTTGTGCGGCGTGAACTTGCGTAGGAGGAAGAAGATGCTGCGCGCAATGGGGTGCGCGAGCACGGCCGAGAGGAAGAAGAGCACGATCGAGACATACGTCTTCATGCTTCCGGCGCGCGTGTCCTGCCACCACGTCTGCCAGCCGTCGAGCTCGAGCACGCAGAAGTCGCTCGGGCTCTCCGCCATCGTGCTGTCGATCGCCTTGCTGTCTTTCTCGTTTGCAATTGTAAGACTGCAGTGCAACAAGACATTTCCACACTCACATACATTTCCAAAGATAATTGCAACGAATCCATTTTACGCAGCAGAAGACAATGTCTGCAGCTTGTCGTCACACTAGACACAGCGCAGGGTGTCTGGCTGTGGCTATCGACACTAGTGCTACGCTCTACATATCGTCGTCCATGTCGTCGTACGACTCGTAGCCGTCGCCATCGCTGTCACCGGCTTCGCCTGCAGCTTCGCGGCGCGCTCTCCGCTCCTCCTCCTTCTCCTTCTCGACCTTGCGCAAGTACGCGCGGCGGTCGCGCTCGCGCATGCCCTCGAGCGTGCCCTCGAACTCCTTCGCCTCCTTTTCGCGGATCAGCGCGAGCTCCTGCTCGCTCAGCACGATTTCCTTCGACTGGCAGCACTTGGCGCAGATGTTGCGCTCTTTCGCGCACGGGTCGCACGTCGCGTGGTACGCTGATGTGACGTTCTTCTGGTGGCAGTGGATGCTGTGGCACACAGACGCAGTGCGTTTGTTAGGTGCATGTTCACACACACATCGAGGCATTCATTCGCACACAAGAGACGCGAGAGCAGAGAGAGGGAGATGTCGTACCACGACGCTGGCTGCGTGAGCGGTTTGTACTTGCGGTACTTCTTGCGCCACTCGATCTGCTTGCGGCACTTCTCGCACAGTCCGTAGATCGGCAGCGACAGGATGCGCTCGGTCTTCTTCGACTTGGGGTTGTGCTTGAACGCGAACGTGTTCTGGTACTTTGGCGCACCTTTCTTGATGTTGCCGCGCTGGGAGCTCATGGCGTTGGCTGGTTAATGAGAGTGCTGCTGCTGTTGTTGCTGCGAGTTGCTCGCGGTCACTCAAGAGCGTGCGTTAGCTGGTAGTGGAGCGAAAGAGCGAGGTGCACACGAAGACGTCGATGTGGAGCGGCGATGGAGCTGCTACTGCTCAGTCGACGATCGATCGATCGGTGATGCGATCGATGTGCGAAAATGGCTCGATATTGCTGCGGCGCTTCAGAACCAACAGAAGCGTTCACTTGATCTGAGTATGCTACTTGACATCATTGCAACTAATAGTGCTAAATACGAGGGACAGAACAGCAAACATGGCTACATTCGCAACAACCAAACGCAGCAAACACATAGCGAGCGAGATCCATGCGATCGGTCGCCGAGCTCCACTGCGACGACGCAGATGCGCGCGTCACGAACGCGCTGCTGCTTGTTGTGAACGCCATTGGGATCCCTGTCCTCGCGCGCGAATATGGCGAAGTGCACTCTCCGCCCAGCGCTGCAGTCGGCATCCTGAGTGCGATCCACCACGCGTCCACGAAAGACGGCGGAGCGTCACTCCATCTGCTCGAGTCGGCGCATCGCACAATCGCGTATCACACCACCGAACAAGAGCTGCTGCTGGTGTTCGCGAGCGACAAGCAAGTGCACGAACAGAGCGTGCTGGCTTCGCGCCAGGATGGCGTGACGCCGCGGATGCTGGCGACTATCGGCACTGCACTGTCGGTGCTGCTCGGATCCCAGCCGCTCGCAGACCTCGATGCGTCCAAGCAGCGCCTCGCACTCTCCAAGCACACGGACACGATCGACTACATCGTCAAGAACTTCCGACGAGACATCCGACTACTGCTCGGTCGGCCGCTACAGAGTCTTTGCTGCGATCACGCGGCGCTAGAGCACACCGAGTCGTCTCAGCTCCAGCTGACACTCCGTCTGCAGCACGGACTCGTGACTGCCGAGCACATCAAAATCGACAGCATACCAGACGCAGTGGAACTCGCAGTGCTGACGATATGGAGTGAGTGTCTCGCGGCACGAGGCGTACAGAGTGCGCGCGAGGTCGTGAAGCTCGGCTGCTCGTCCAAGACAGGCGGCGTCCTGTCGACGCTCGTGCTCGAGGGCTCCGAGTCGCTTGCCGACCATACAGCTCACATAAGCCTCTTCCGTCACGGCATACAGGAGCCGGAGCTGCTCGACGAGGTTGGTTGAGTATGTGTGTATGTGGTTGCGTGGCAAGTGCGATCGCTGCGTGCTCATTCACTCGACTGTGTCGGCTGTGCAGATACAAACGCTCCGCATGGAGAGACTTTCGAGTGACGCAGATACAGTCGAGCCATTGCCACTTCCAGATGCGCTGCTCCAGACGCTTCCGTCGACGTTCGTCTGGTGCGCTGTCTGCGTCTCAGTATATGCGTCATTGCCTCTCACGCTCATGCTCAAGACTCACGCACGGACGCACTGCGCAGTGGGTGCGCGTCACGACTCGGTGTAGCGTCGCCATCGTGTCGAGCCATCAGCTTCATGAACCCAAGTTGGCGAGCAGCGTGGGCAAAAGCGCACACAGAGGATCAGCTCGAGCAAAGCAGCAGCAGCGAGTGTGGTGAACTCGTCGACCGAGACTTGATCTCGAGCGTTCGCGAAGACGTTCTCTGGTCTGCACTGAGTGCGTTCGTTGCACTGCGCCTCGACTCGTTCTCTCACACACCAGAGACGGCGCCACCTCTCGACTACAAGCGCGAAGACGAGGTAGAGCTGCTGTCCTTCTGTCTCTGGTAGCCACTCGCGCTCAGTGGTGCTCACACTGTGTACACTGTCGGGCATCAGGTATTCACGCTGCTGCATCACACTCGTGGTCGGCTCCAGTTCTTTGCCATGTGCATCGGATCATTGCTGCTTGAGCACACGTCAGCGATTGGAGACGCGCTGTACGCGTACTTCATGGCGTCTGACGAGACGCACTGACAGCCTCGCAGTGCACTCAAGTACGAAAGACGAGCGTGCCATTGCCACACACGCCTCTTACACCAACCCACACACACACAGCCCCTACTTTGGGCCCTTGCTCTCGACGACATTCGCGGCGATCAGAGCATTCTGCGCATACGCCTGGATGTTCTCCATCGTCGTGTGCGCGATGCTGTCGAGCGCCTCCTTCGTGAAGTACGCTTGGTGGCCCGTGATGATGACGTTCGGGAACGTGAACAGGCGCGCGAGCGCGTCGTCGGCAATGACAGCGCCCGAGCGGTCTTCGTAGAAGTAGTCGCCCTCGCCCTCGAACACGTCGAGACCGACGGCGCCGATCTTCTTCGCCTTGAGCGCGCGCACGAGCTCTGGCGTGTCGATGAGCCCGCCGCGGCTCGTGTTGATGATCATCACGCCGTCCTTCATCTGCGCGATGCTCTCCTTGTTCACGACATGGCGCGTGGACGGGAAGAGCGGGCAGTGGAGCGAGATGATGTCCGAGCGCGCCCAGATCTCCTCGAGCGACACGTACTCGACGCCGTAGCCGAGCGCCTCGGGGTTCTGCACCACGTCGTACGCCAGGACCTTGCACCCAAAGCCGGCGCAGATGCGCGCAAAGAGCGCGCCGATCTTGCCCGTGCCCACGACGCCCACAGTCTTGCCGTTCAGGTCAAAGCCCAGCAAGCCGTCGAGGCGGAAGTTGAGCTCGCGCGTGCGGTTGAACGACCGGTGGATCTTCCGGTTGAGCGTCATCATGAGCGCCGCGGCGTGCTCGGCCACGGCGTACGGCGAGTACGCTGGCACGCGCACGACCGGCATCTCCAGCTCCTTCGCGACGGCGAGGTCGACCATGTCAAAGCCTGCGCAGCGCAAAAAGAGTGCGCGTGTGCCGTTCGCGTGGAGCTTGCGCAGCGCGGCTTCGTCCGCCGTGTCATTCACAAAGATCACGACGCCTTCGCAGCC
>JAASFN010001076.1:0-10589 GCA_023333795.1 Globisporangium rhizosaccharum | reverse complement strand
CTCCACCCTTTGGTGTGAGCCTTTAGATCTAAGTATGCAATACTAAATCTAAGTCAACTAAAATGTGGTTGGCTCTGAGAGTCCAAGTTCACTGATTGGCTAATATTCTAGGATATCTACCAATTAGAGCCACCGCCAATGAAGGCCGGTCTTAAAAGAAGTGTGTGAATAGTAATTCCGCAAGCTGGGTTATTATCGGATAACTCCAGCTGTGTATCCTGTTACAAAACGTCTCAATGAGCTGGTAGCGCCGACTTCTGCTGCAAAGAGCCGTGCGAAGTGATCCCCACGATCATCATGCACTTTCAATTGTGTTCTCAGCACTCATTACCTCCCGGTGCAGATGGCTCATTGCCCTTTCACCTGGTGGCACGGAATAGAGGTATTTACCTTGTCATCCTTCTATATGGGCGTACAGCGCCTCAAGTCCCCCTGTCGGCGCACGGGAACAACATGATATGCGAGCCCCTCCGCGTGCGTCAAGTGAACGTCTTGAGTCGCGGTCCCGACGGCGTGCACGCATTTGGAACCAAGACGCTCGAGGCGAAGCGCCGAATCACGGGCGAGAAGGTTATGATCCTGGGGCGAGAGGGACAGTTTCGATACGTCCATTGATGTTAATTCGCAGTGATCTTTATCTACAGCTTTTTCTCAACGCCAACTGTCAGTGGTGTGGTCAATTTTGAAATTTGACGCAGAACTAGCAAGAGCGAGAGTCATTTGCCCTTAGTTCACTGCTTCGTGCAATCACCCTTTAGTTTAGTTCATTGGTTCACTGCTTTTTTACATGTTATTCCTTTCGACGATGCCTGATTAATTACTGATGCACTGAATTTGTTCCAATAGTGCGTCGTCGCCAAAACGTGGTCCGTCGTCCTCGGAATCGCTGTCACTGTCGCTCGCCAATTCGACGATGTCGACATGCTTCGAGGTCACATTAGCTGTGCTTGGGGTCTGAAGCAGCACTGGGTAGTCGCTCATGGGCCGCGGGCACCAATACGTTATGTCCCGACGCGTAGCGAACGAGCAGCAAAATCCAACAAAGTCAAGGCCAAAAACAACCCCTTCCTGACTCCAAAGTCTCGCAAGCGCGGGCATCGACGCCAGCGAGCTCCATGTATTGCTGGCGGTGTAATCGTGCACGACAAAGTAAAGCGAAGCCGATTGATCCAGGAGGTGCTCGACGCTGGTAAAGCGAGTGCTCGTTTTCGCGACCAGCCAGATCATCCTTGAGAGAGCAATCGAATGACGCGAAGCGAAGGCGCACCGCCTACTCTACCCCGCACCGCACCACCACCTGTGGAGTGGCCGGCAGACGTGTTGCGCATGTATGTCAACTCGAATCCAGACGACATCCGCTTCCCAGACATGGGCGACCTCGGTGCCTGTACATGCAAGCACATACGCAAGACGACGGTGTCTGAACGCGGTGCCGAACGTATTTTGTCGCGAAGACAATTGCAGCGCTGGTGAGCAGTGTGGCAACCGATCTGTCGACACAGGCGGTCTAGAGTTGTTCAAGAGTGCTCTTGGCTTCCACCTACGAGCGACGGCACTCTTCGACGCGGGAAGCATCGTGCGTCCGTACTTTGGTACACTCGCGTACGCTACGTGCGGTGCCGAACGACGTCAGCGCCAGTTTGCGCTGAAGCTACGAACTAGATCGACGGCGAAGAAGTCGGCGTTCATCGACCCCGAGATTGGTGGCGGTCTCGGACGATTTGCGAATCACTTATGCGACCCCAACTGCATCTTCGTTGAGCTACGCTGCCGCGATCAGGTCCAAGTCTTTCTGCTCGCGCTCTTACGCATTGACGTCGGCGAGGAAGTGGCGGTTGATTATGGGGGTGACTTGTGATTTCAGTGTCAGTGTGGATCCCCAAACTGTAGATCAATCTAATCAATCGATTGAGTTCTATCTAGTTCTTCGCTTGCGCGTTCGAACTACAACCCATATCAATGTCTGCTCATGAAAACAGCAACTTTGTTGTGTAGTGCAGTGTCTCAGGAGAACGATGTGACTCGTCGGAACGTGTGATTCTCAGTATTGATGCTGTAGGAAGACTTGACGTGACACACACGGTTTTGATCAAAATTATGTATAGTGTTTGAGTTCGTGTCACGGACGTCATCAAGGTCTGGTAAGCAGAGCAGCGGCTTTCTCGGGTAGCGTGGTGATTGGCGAGTACGATGAAGTGCGAACGTGATCCTACCTCTCAGTATTGGTAGTGTAGGAAGTTATTGCGCAAATGGCCGATTTGTCGGCAACGCACGTCAAACCAAATCAAGCACAGGTCAGACGACAAAAGCAGCGATAGTTCCAAGAGGCGAAGCAAAAGTGTGCCTGCGTTCATGGCCACTTATTCGTACATAGTGCTCGTACAAGTGCGCCTGTTGTGCCCTGGACGATTGCACAGCCGACACCAGCTGCCTGACCTTGTCTGAACTCGCCCAAAGGCGCTTGGATCGCGTCGTGTTGTCGATGCTGACGTGCTTGGACGTCCACGCGCGTGCGCCATTGCTGGTTCGTACACCGCAGTCTCAAACTCGTCAACCGCGTCTGCAACCCACTGTTCAAAAGTGGCTGTTGATGAGGGATAAGAGACCCAAGGAGTCGGTCGACGCTCTCCAGCACAGACTGCGGGCGTTGCGAGTTTTGTTGATCTGTATTTGCGTCGAGCACTAGTGGTCGCAGATGCCAATGAGGATCGAAGTCACTCAGCTGCAGCTTGGCGCTCTCAACGACGATGCTGTGAAGTCTGTACGAACACGAAAGTCCTAGCGTCAAAGAGAAGATACCGCTACAGACCGTTGCTTCGTCTTCCCCTCGCAAAATCGATCGCTGTGCTGAGTTGGTGCGTGACCAACTTGAGCGCGTAGCAGGACACCCTGCGTCGCAGGTCGTCCCAAACCGCGCTTCTGCAGATGAACAGTGATGTTCTGCTCGAACGCAAATAGTGCCTTGATCTCGCTGGCTTGGTTGGCACTGGCAAGTTTGATGCGATCGATGACGCGTCCCAGGTCTCCAGTTGACGCTGAGATCCATCCTTTGGGCATCGAATGGTTGCCTTCAACGCGCGAGGTCACGAGATGACCATTATGCATGACCTGCTTTGTCCAAGCGAGGACAAAGCGCTCCTTGTGCGCAATCCACGTTGGCGCTAGGCAGCTGATCGTTGCTCCGTCACTTGCGTAGGTTGTCTGCATCTTCGTCCAGCTGTCCTCGAACGCAGTTGAGTCGCGAGAGTTCATGAGCGCACACCAATCGCTCTCGAACTCGTTAACGCGCTGACCAAATGTCGTGCGAGCTCAAGACCAAGACCAAAAGCAAAGAACAGGTGCGTGACTCTTTGACCTTGGTCGACTTGCACCGAGTGCGTAATGCCGTCAGCCCGGAGTTCTTCCAGCAGCGCTTCTATTGGCGAACGTCCGCGAAAAACTTCTTCTCTTGCACGACTGCGCTCACTGTAAACGTCACGACTGAGAACTGTCGCACCACTCCGTTGCGCCCACAGACCCGTGACGATCACTCTGGGTCGAGCACCAGCCCTTGTGAGGTCGCTCACGATGACCACTTCTTCGTCATTTAGACGACGAGCAGATGGGTATGCCTCTGGAGTAGTTGCTGGAGGGTGATTGTGCTCTTCACACTCGATGCACAGAGTCCAACTACCGAGTGTCCGCTGAATTGCTGCTCTCCAAGGACACCCGGTGCATCGTGCGCTTGTACTTCGTACTCTGGGCGTGGTCCTTGATCGTGGTTGTCGCCCATGCACGCAGCACAGCCAAACCTTTCGTATATCTCCGTCCTTGTCCTTTCTTCGAACGAAGCCTCGACGTAGCGTTGCCTCGCTGAGTGGCGTCGGCGCCGACCTCTTCTTCAGCTAAGTTCAGCGAGGCGAACGGTCCGCGCAGCGTCATCGTCTTCGTATGCTGCTCAGAGCGCTCTCAATGTCGCGGTTGCGGTAATCGCTGTGTGTGGTGGGCTTATTGTAGCGTGTGAGGAGTGTGAGCGATAGGCAGCAGCGGTGGCGTGAATGTTGTGATCGTGCTCTCGCAGTGCTTACACGCGTGCTTGTGTGCAGCAGCACGTAAGTTTCAAATGGTGATTCTACGATTCAATGAATTGAGCCAACAAATGTATGAATTGAGTCCACAATTGTGTAAGGGTGTCGCAATATCAAAATTGGGGTGTCGCTAATAATTCCAAAATATAATGTTTATATACTTTCTAAGAACAAAAATCGACAATTTGGATCGGCAAAGAGCGAGAAGCAGTGACGAGCGAGAGCATGATGCGCTCGATCATGGCAGGAGCGCTGCTTCTGGCAGTGCCGCTCGTGAGTGTCGCAGCAACAGAGCCTCCAACGCTTTCGTACGGCTTTAGTGAGTGCATCGACAATGAGCGCACGCTCTTCTACTACTCGAACGCGTCGGTCACGTGCGCAAACAGCTCGGATGCAAACAGCGTCGTCGCGAAGCGTACGTCCTTGTCGTGTTGCCTTGCGCATCATGTACGGCTCAACCAAGCTAACGGCTGTGTGTCTGCGCAATTGGTGTGTGTCGGTACGCATCGCCATAGCTCCTGTGTACGGTCTACGGTGCGACGTGCCGTGCGAGCGCGGCTACTTTCTCGGCGCAAAGTGAGCTCCTTGTCTCTCTCTCTCTCGTGCTCTGTACATGACTCTCACCCTCACTCTCTGTCGCTTGCTCTACTCGCCTAGCTTCTCGGGTCCGACGCCAGTGTCTGGCTGTGAAAAGTGCGAGCAGGGCAAGTACTCGCTCGGCGGCGGGACGCTCTACTCCAAGCGCACTGGCGCATGGTCCACGCCTCTGCCCATTGACGTGCGTCTCTCGTTCTCACTCTCTCTCGTACTATAGCTCGCCATTCATCCCCACACAGCTAACACTGTCATTCTCGCTCTATCATCTGCACGCACAGATCCACACAGACTGCGTCACGCGCAACATGTACACGGGCAAGTGGCAGTCGAACTGCGCGCCGTGGAACGCGACGCACGACGGCGCGATGATCACGTCAGGCGACAACTCGCAGATCATGGAGCGATACGAAGCCGCGCGGTTGTTCTCGACACTGCGCATCAGTGCGACGTTCGTGCGCGACGGGAGCATCACGTACCAGTTCCGCGTCGACGCTGAAGCGCCGTACGACGGCCTCGTGTTTACGATCGACGAGACTGCCGTGACGCCGCTCATGTCGACGACTGACGGCTGGAGCGAAGCGAGCTTCGAAGTCGCTGCTGGTGCGCATACGTTCTCGTGGGACTACACAAAGGACTACTCGGGCGACGCTGGCGCGGACAAGGCGTTCATCAAAGTCGTCGAAGTCGTCGGGACGTCGTTCGCCGACACGTACTGCCACCCGTGCGGCGGCGACATGACCATGAGCGGCGGCTCAGTCTGCAAGTTCTGCGGCGCGAACGAGTACGCAGACGCCAAGTCCCATAGCGAGCTCGACTTCACGTGCTACAAGTGTCCTGCTGGCACGGTCTCGCCGAAAGGCTCGATCGGTCTGTCGTCGTGCGTCGAGACGCGCGCGTGTACGGCTGACGATCTCGTCGAGCACTTCACGCCGTGTGTGAATGGCACGCGCACTGCAACGTATGCGTGGAGCTCGCCAGCAACATGCGAGCCAGCGCTCAACGGCAGCATCGCATTGCCAAAGGACCAGCACCGTGTCGCGTGTGCCACCTGTGCGCGCGGCTACGTCTTGACTGACGACGACACGTGCGAGCGCTGTCCGCCAGGGCAGAAGCTCGCGGACCACGACGACGCATGTTCCAAGTGTCCAGTCGGTCAAGTCGCTGTGAATGCGCTGGCGTTTGGTGCCGGCACGCCAGATGGCTGGAGTGCGTGGCCAGCAGTCGTCGACGCTGCGAGTGCTCAGCGCGCGGGCTGGAAGCTCACGCGCCATGGACTTGCGTTCGCAGCGCACTCTGTCGCAG
Organism: Globisporangium rhizosaccharum; assembly: GCA_023333795.1. NCBI lineage: Eukaryota > Oomycota > Peronosporomycetes > Pythiales > Pythiaceae > Globisporangium > Globisporangium rhizosaccharum. Next base: position 4,623 of record JAASFN010001076.1, on the reverse strand, counting down.
AAGAGGGCGAGTGGAGTCGCCCAAACCGCTTCGCTCTGCCGTTCAACGCGACGTTTGTGCACTCGGGCTTTGTCAACATCACGTACGCGCTGAGCCACGTCCCGACGTTTGCGAGCGCCGGTGTGCGCGCGTGGCTCGAGCTCGAGATCAGCGACCGAGAAGCATCAGCTGCGCACGTCGTAAAAGACAGCGGAGCAGTAACGCGCACCGCCACTGGCTCAGACGACGAAGATGAGGACGAAGACGATGAGGATGAGGATGATACAAAAGACGCTGGCGTCGCGCTGGGTGGCGACATTGGCGGGAACATTGCGCACTTGCGCCACGGCAGCGAGAACGGGACGTTCAGCGAAGTCGTGTACGTCAACGTGACGCGCGCGACGACCAAGCAGTTTGTGCTCGTGCTGCGGACGACGAGCCCAGTGGCCGAGCGCTTGGTGCGCGTGAAAGTGCTTGCGCTGAGCTTTCTCGGCACAGCCGACGGCGCTGCAGTCACGTGCAGCACGTGCCCTGCTGGATACGAGGCGTTTGATGGCGACAGCGACGACGACGCCAGCAGCACAGGTCCAAGCTGCCGCATCTGCCCAGCTGGGACATTTGCCGCACTGAAGAACGCGGTCGCGACGTGTGAACAGTGTCCAGCAAACACGTTCTCAGCTGCCGGCGCCGCGGACGCGTGCGAGCCGTGCGGAAGCAACACGTTCAGTGTCAGCGGCGCCAAGTCGTGCGCGGCGCCATCGATCCTCCTTGCAAACGCGTCAGTGGCGGCGCCGGATGCTGCGAGTCCGAACGTCTCGACCGCCTCGTCGACCGAGTCCAAAGCAGCGACGACGCCGTCGTACGGTCTGTCGCAGCTCGAGTCGCTCATCTGGGGCAACGACAGCTTTGTCTTTAGCGACGCGACTGCCGACGCGCCGACCGCTGCGAACCTCCTCTCGACGTCTGCTGTCGTCCCGAGTGGCGTCAAGATCAACAGTGCGCACATGGTCTTCCTCGGACTCTTCCGTCCGGTGGCAACGCCCTGGAAAGAGCAAGTGCAAGGGCAGATCGTCGACGAGCTCGTTGACGCTGCGCGCGACCGACCGTACGTGATCGACGTCACGATGCTCAACCCGCGCGACGCCGGCCACTTCTTTGCGCAACAGACGAGTCGCTACGGCGAAGTCGAGTGCGCCGCGCCAGCAGTACGTACTCTCTCTATTGGCAAACTCAGCTGCTCGTGTACCTAGAGAGACCTCCAGCTCGCTACAGAAGACTAACGTCTGTGGACTGATATCTCTCTTGCTCTCTCTCTCTCTCTCTCTCTCGCTAGCAATGGCGAGTGTCGAGTGGCGGCAACCGCATGGCGATCCTGCCGCTCGCAAACGGCAGTGGCGTCCAGGTGCAGTACACGGGGGGCTCGCCCTGTCCAAACGGCAAAGCGGCGACGACGCAGATCGACTTTGTGTGCGACCTGCGCGCTGGCACAGTCGTGGCGCCGACGTCGAGTGTGCGCGACGACGCGGCGTGCAAGACAACGATCACGTGGAAGACGGCGTTTGCGTGTCCAGTGTGCGACGCGAGCTACTTTAGCGAGCTCCGGTCGGCGTGCGCAGGAGGCGAGCAGTCGGTCACGTACACGAGCGAGCGGCCGTGCTACGGCGGCGCAAAGCCAGCGAGCATGCCCGTCGCAACGTGCCACGAAGTCGTGCTCGACACCAAGGCGATGTACACAGTGTACGCTGCGATCTCGCTCGTCGGCGTCGTCGTGCTCGTACTCCTCGCTGCGATCTTTGTGACACATCGCAAGTACCGCACGGTGCGTGACCATGCACCGAGTGGTGCTCTCTCCTTCTATCGTCTTGGGACTGACGCCTCGTTGTCCTGACGATGCTGCTGCCTGCTGTCTGTTGTGATGGTAGGCGTACAATGAGTACATGTACCTCAAGGGCCGCATGCCGACGACTGTCGCAACGACTGACGACGGATCCAAGGAGACGACGTTCGAGTTTGCCAACAGTGCGAACGCACCGACTGCGCTGTCGCCTGCTGCGCCATCGACGCGCGCAGGAGCAGACAGCGAAGTCTTCAGCGACGCGCATCACGAAGACGAGACGAAGGACGAAGCGCACGACGGTGGCATTGAGCTGAGCGTCCGAAGCGTGTAAGCACTGCGCGTAGTGATCAAGTGACGATGGTCGTCCGTCTCACGAGGAAGCACCAACGAACGTGGCTGGCTAGTCTATCGTAGTCACGCGCTCGGCCGCGCTGCGCCAGTGCGCTCCAACCACGCAAACTCAAATGTGAAGTCGTTCCCTTGCAAGCATGTCGACAGTCAGTCAGTCAGTCCGTCAGTCATGTCGTAGCGAGAGCTCAGACAAGCACTAGGCACCGCCACACAGCAGTACATACCGTAGTGCTCGAGCGTGAAGCTCAGTGTCACGATGACCCATGTCAAGAAGAGCCCTTGGACCGTGAGCCACTGCTTCTCGAGCACGAACGCGAGCTGATGGAGCGCCGAGATACGAAAGCTCTGCTGCAGCGCTGCGTGCAAGTAGACGAGCGAGAGACACTCGAGCGCTGAGTACACTAGGATGCTCGCAATTGTGGCTTCGAGCTTTGCCGTGGACATCGCGACCATGCCTGGGTAGTACTTGGCATTTGGCAAGTAGTACAGGATGGTCATGGAGAGACTGAACACGAGCGGCGCGGCCGACTCGATGCACTCGACAAGCAGCACGCTCTCGCATCGCCACAGTAGCTCGAGCGTCTTTGTGAGCACTATTGATGGAGCGGTAGTAGTGCATGATCGCTCTTGTTGCTCCTTTGGTGGTGATGGCGTAGCTGCTTCAGTGACAGTGCTGTCGCTGCTGTGGAATGGCACGGCGTCCATTGCCTGGAGCCGCGATGAGCTGCGAGGAGGGCCCGTGATTCGACTCAGAGACGCCGCGCAATCACCGGGACAAAGCGGCACGACCGCGTTGAGCGCAAGGCGCTTGGAGGAGGTGCTGTTGCATAGACATTCTCTCGAGTGGCGACGGAGTAGCGATGGTGGCTTCTCGAGCTGCTTCAGCTTGGCGATGAGCGCCGCAGTCTCTGGCGACAAGCGCGACTGTGTCCAAGCAGGTATGTGGAGCTCGCAGAGCTCGAGCTGCTCAGGCGTTCTCAAGAGCGTGAGACAGTAGCTGAACAGATCCGTCGAGCCATCCGTGCCTCCGTGGCGCACAGAGTCTTGGACGTCTGCCATGTGCCGCTGCAGCTTCCAGAGTGTGTAGAGATTCTGGAAAGCGTCGATCGCAATGATGCCGGCTGTCGTATACGCCGACCCCGAGCTCTGGACGCACTTGGCTTGGAAGAGCGCGTTGAAGAGGTCGACAGTGACGCTCAAAAGAGGCACGAGCTCCTCGATGTCGCCGATCATGAGGCGGGCGACGCGCTTGAGAGCGACTTTGAGCACTGGGAGCACAAAGACAAAGGCGAGCTGATTCACGCCGTCAAGCGACTTGAACACGATGCTGTAGGTGGGAAAGATCACGAGGAATATCGCCGAGAAGTTGGTGAAGTGGAGGAACCGCTGGAGTTGTGTCTGGATCGCTGGCGACGCGGCGATGCGCTTGGGACCGACTGCAATGTACGTCGCTGCGATCATCGTGAGTGCCCGCGGTGGGTCTGCGACGAGCATCATGAACGGGATCGGAAAGACCCAGGAGCGAGCGATGAGGAATAGCGTCAGCTCGCTCACGGCTGCAGCGAGGAAGCTGATAGTGAGGCACTGTCGCGGTGATAGCGCTGCAGCTGGCGCCATTGACTGCAGCGTGCACATGACGCCGATCGAGAGAATGAACATGCCGAGGAACAATCGTGTCCACATGCCAGCATTGCGGTCCCAGCCGCCGTATGGGTCTTGGAGCGCAATTGCATCGAGTACGACGATCGCGAGGAGCGGCGGCACGATTGCAAGCACGAACACAAGGAGCACGTGCAAGCGCGACGTGCGCTGCGTGTACTCGCGCAGCTCGCACAGACGCTCGATCGAGTACCGTCCGTCGCGACGCGTTGAAATCTGTGCACAGCGCCAGACATTCGCGATGTCCATGTCGAAGCGCTGCTGTCGACACACACACGTCTGCTTGTGTACTCTCGGTGTACAACAGCTCGTCGCCAGTGTGTGGCGTTTGTCGAACTGCGGCGACCTGCGCAATGTTGCAGACCAGACACTGGTGTATTTCGAGTGCTTATGGGCACGCACCCGCGCGCACACGTCCGACGTCTACTTCGCCTACACACTTCGCCTCATCCGCACAACACCATCGCTGCTCTCACTCCTGCAAGTCGGTCTCTCTCCTCTCCGTTTACCTGCCAGTCCAGCCACCCTCCTAGCGAGTGATACGCGTCCGTCCTCGTTAACTCAACAGCGGTGAGCAGTACCACTTCACGAGCGCAACATGCTCAGGATCAAGCGCAAGCTGCGTGCAGAACGGCGTCGAGGCGGCGTCCACCCTAACGCGACTCCGAAATGGCTCGCGCTGGATCCAGGTCGGCAGCGACGAGATGTTGGTGCTCGTGACTGTGAGCTCCAGGAGCGCAGACGACGGCGTCACGTGGTCAGGGAGCCCATTGATCGGGTTCATGTCGAGCTGTAGT
>JAASFN010001075.1:0-10614 GCA_023333795.1 Globisporangium rhizosaccharum | reverse complement strand
GATCGCTGACAGCGACTCGCGTGCAGTGCTGGCGTCGCTACTGTCAGTGTCTGCACTTGCGACGATTGATGAGTCGTGGAAGCGCCGGAGCATGTACTTTGGGTGGTTCCAGCAGAAGAATAGGATCACGTACGAGCACCCAAGCGCGACGTACTCGGCAAACATGTCGATGTACACTTCAGCGGCGTGATAGTGCAGCAAGCGAAGACGCCACGTGTCAAAGTCGTCGAGCGGGAGGCTGGAAGCAGGGAACGACGTCGCTTGTGCTGCTGAAGAGCAGAGCATGTCGTTAATGAAGGACGCATGCTGGTGTGGCGCTGGATACGACCGATGCATTCAACACGTCACTGCACGGAGCAGGTGCAACGCGAGTCATCTTCATGAGCATCTTCATGGTCACGTGGTGATGCAAATGCACTGAATCGGTCATCATCAAAACGGATGTAATGCATGTTCAGCTTCGTCTTGACCGTCCATCCGACATGAAGCACCATCGCGAAGCAAACAGACAGACTGTCACTAGGGCATGGTGGTGGATCCGATAGAAAGCTCTTCGCTCCGACTTGCTTGCTAGTGCCAGTGGTCTCTTAGCTCACTGTGTTCTTCTTCTTGCTCCCGCTGTTGCTACTCGCCGTGTTGTTGACAAACACGATGAGATCCTTGGAGCGATTGCGCACCCACGGCGGCCGAAAGACAAAGTACAAGCCACCGTCGCCGGGCTTGGAGTTCCAGTCCTCTGCGACTTTCTGGAGATTGTACTTGCTCGTGACGCGATGGCTCCGCACGAAGACGTTCATGTACGCAATAAGACCGCTCTCGCACTCGAGCGTCGCGGCTTCAAAGCGCACGGCGACGTTCTCGTCGTCGGTGAGCGCAATCGAAAAGTCGACGCCGTCCCAGTCGGCGACCAAGACTTCGTGGAGCTCTTTGATCATCTCGGGAATGACTTTGCGCGTCACAGCGTCGACTGGTGGCCGCGCACCGCTTGGGACGAACGCACCGTGCAAGATCTTCTTGTCTTCGAGCCACTTCTTGTGCCGCTCGTCGTCTTTCGTGTCGGGGTACGGCTCGTACAAGTGCGGGTACCGAAAGTTCTTGTCCCCGAATGCGTCTTCAAACTTGGTCTTGCGGCCATCGGGGCAGCTCACGAACTCGTGGCCGCTGATCTCTGTCCGCTTTGCGTCTGACTGCAGCCGTTCGAGCTGCGCGAGCTCGTCTGCGAGGCTAAAGCGCGACGGCGTGTACTCGAACTGGTTGAAGAGTCCGCTCTTGGTCACGATCTTGCCGATGCGTGGCTGCGCGAGGCGATTCTCGTCCATCTGCTCAAAGCGCGCTTGGTTCACTGCGTTCGCAGCAAGGCGCGTCGGGATCTTCTGCAGCGACGTGTAGTTCCCAGTCGCAAACGCACTGCGGATCTGGTCTGCTTCTGCATTCGCATACTCGGGCAAGATGGACGTGAAGTTGGGCAGCATGTAGTGCGGGATCTCGAAGCGCGAGCTGTCGTCACTCATTGCTGCGCCAGTGGCATCACAGCTGTAGTGGTTGTTGTTGTCAGCTGCGTCCATTGTCAATGGGCTTGCTTAATGCTTGAGCACTCACTCGTGCGCTTGTTGTCTTGGAGTCTCCTGCTGGTCATTGAACGTGCAACGCGAAGAGCGCGAGTGCTTCAGATGTATAAATAGCTCGACAGAGTTGCTAATGTTGCTCGACAGTGTTGATGTTCATACGAGCTCAAGTTCAGAGCTGCTGATCGCTCTCACATACTAGCGCTCGTGTACACTCACTCGATTCACGCACGTCGCTCGTCCTACTCACGCACAATCACTTGGTCGTCCACAAGTCGGCGCCTTCGTCAGCGTCCGAGTCCCACATGAACGAGTTCGAGCCCCACTTGACGCCTTCGTGCGGCGGACAGCCGCCGTGGCGGCTCATCTGGTCCACGTCGCCCTCTGGTGTCTGCACGTAAAAGAGCGACGCGTGGAGACCGCGTGGCGGGACGGCGAGACCTGTGGAGCACTCGTCCATGCCGTCGCGCTGGATCGGTTCGTCCGAGAACCGGTCGAGCGAGTACGGAAAGACGGTCTCGCCACCGACCTTGGTCTGGTTGTTCAAGTAGAGGAACAGCGTGACGTAGCGCTGTGGCTGAAAGTGCTTGACGTACTTGGGCATCTTGTAGTGCAAGCTCTCAGCGCCACCGATGCGCTTCTCCCAGCTCTGGATCGCGACTTCTGCAAACGTCGGAAACGCCTCCATCACGCCAAAGAGCACGTGGTTCCGCCCGCGGTTCTCGACCATCCACGCGTACCACTCGGCGTTCGTGAGGCGCGTGAGAACTTTCTCCGAGTAATCGTCGAGCACAAAGCCGAGGAGCTTCTCTTGGAACTCGACTGTGAACTTTGGGTACAGCGCGCCGTCTGGCCGAGCGATCGCAGGGACGTCGCTGCCGAGGTAGCTAATGCGCTCCTTCGCCCAGCGCACCCAGTTGAAAAAGTGCGAAACGGAGCTCACGGGCTTCTTTGGAATCGTGTAGTGGAGCTCCGGGCGACCGAGCTTCGCTTCCCACGCTTGGATGATCAGAGGGAGGTACTTGCCGCGGTTCCCCTCTTTCAGCAGCAGTGGCATGAGCTCCGTTGCGTCCTTGGCGACGTTCTCGCGGATCCACGTCGCCCAGTCTTCGTCAAAGAGCGCAGTGAAGAGGTTGCTCGCGTTCGTAGCGTGGTAAAACACATCCAACAGCGCATTTGGGAACGTTCGGTCGTCCTCTGCGTTCGGGAACAGCGCACCGCCTTCTTGAAACTCGGCGGGCACGACACTCGCGTCAAGCGTCCGGAGCTGCGCTGCGGCCCAGTTTGCCCACTTCGTGTAGTCCTCGAACGAGTAGTCGTCCGAGCCTTTCGGCAAGAACTCGCGCGAGTGGAACGTGTCGAGGTGCTGACGGTAGAACTCACCGGCAGCGTACCGCACGAGCTGGAGACGCTCAGCAAACGCTGGACTTGGCAAGCGCGCGAGCGCAGCCGAGCGGTGACGGAACTCGCGCGTGAATGCACCGTCGTCGAGGAACGCCGTGTGGCTCGTGCGCGAACCGGACACGACCTTTGACGAGTTGCTCCCGTCGACGCGCGAGCGGTCGAGCAGTGGGATCCCGAGCGCCATGATCTGCTTCGCTTCGGCGTCGTTGAAGAAGTACGCGACGTCAAAGACCTTTGGACGCATGCCAACGGTCGTGAGCACGACGCCGTTCTCGAGCTTGTACTCGTAGCCTTTCTCGATGCCGGGCCAGACCCAGAGCTGGAAGTCCAAGAGCACGTGCACAATGTTGTTCGTCGCCGCGAGGTCCGCTGCGTTCCGCACGGCGTAGCCCATCTGCGAGTACAGCCGCACGCCATTCGCTAGCACGTCGCGGTCCGCACCGAGCGACACAGCTGCGAGCTCAGCAGCGTGGCCAATGCACTCGAACGCGCCGTTCCACGACACGTACAAGCCGTCGTTGCGGCCATTGAGCATGAAGAAGACCTTGTCGCTCGCGCCATGGAGCGCTGCGTCTGCCATTGCGTCCTGCACACGCACGAGTGTGCCGTCGCCGAGCACTTGCGGTGCAAAGTTGTCAGCAGTGTCGCACGCATCGCGCGCAGGCGTGAGCTGCCGCGACGCAACGTGCACGAGGTCGGTTTTGTACTTGTTTGGCATGTCGAAGTTGCTCAAGATCGCGCCGTTGCCCGAGAGCGCGTTCACTGTCTTTGAGACGTGCGCAGCAATCGGGTATGGCAAATGCGGGAGCACGTCGACCTTTGCGTACTGCCCAGCACCGATTGCCGCTGCGAACACGACGAGCGCCGAGAGCGAGAGCAGCCGTGACGACGAGGAGGACGACTGCTTGCGTGGCGAAGCAGGCGTCTTGGCCGCAGTCGCTTTCGCTTTCGTTGGCGACTTGTCCTTTTCCATAGTGGAGGTGGTCGTGGTCGTTATGTACGCAGAGGAGAACGAGAGCAGCAGCGAACGCGCGGACCTGCGGTCGAAGCAGCGAGCGAGCGCGAGGCGGCGGATTCGGAAATGTTGGCGAGCCTCGGCAGTTGTTGTCGTGCTGAATATGCGCTGGAGCGCGTACGCATTTCAAGAGGTCTATCATGTTTCAGTCAAACTACATCGCTTTGAAAGAGGTTTGTGAGTGGATTTTTGTATAAACAAATGTGCTTAAATTGACAGGTCAATATTTTGAACAGGTATGAACGCAAATTATAGAGGCCAGCGCACGTTTTTCCTGCTGCGAAGCGCTGATTGGCTCGAGGCAATGCCTAGATGGAACAGGTGATTTTGATAGAAATGCAGTTAAATGTGGAAGCAATTGGAAAACGTGGCGCCATGCTTCAGCTCGTGAAGCATGACTGATGGAGCTCGTCACTGCTCAATGCTCAATCTTGCTCTTGCTGCTCGCAATGCACGTTCATGTCCATGCTGTGCAGTAGCAGTGCGTGCGACACAATGGCACTTTGATACCAGCAGAGCCAAGACATGTGGGTGCAGTTCGGATCGCTTTCGATGTCGCGCCTTTTCATCAAGTCTGGCGTCCTAGCTCACTCGATGATGATGATGAAGACACCGCAAAAGGTGTCGTCACGCACTCCCACAAGCGCTGCATGTTCCTTGTCATACACACAAACACACACAAACACACACAAGCAGACTCTCATGATGGTCTTGCAGGTGCTCACTGCAGTGTTGTCTTGGACGACACCACTTGCAAGTGAACAAGCATGTGACGAAAGCGAGGGACAACTTCAACAACACCTCATGCTGCTGCATTTCTCTCTCGCCTGCCACGCACGTTCGTGCGCTGACTCCTTCCTTCGTTCCGATGGTGCAGGACATACCTTACATCACTGGCTCGCAATCACTTGGTGCTGGTTCTGCTGCTGCGTCGGTGTGAACCGAGACGTCGCGGATGGCGACTGCGTCGTCGTCATGCTGTTGCTGCTCGGACGTCTTGCGGAAGACGCGACTGAGCACGGAGGTTTGTCTACTGAGCGACGACAATGGAGCGACGCTGCTGCTCTCCGTGTGCTCTGGTGTGCGAACACACTCTTCGACGGTGTTGCGCTCTGGACATGCGTGTGTGTCGGTGCTTGTTGCTGGTGATGCATCATGGGCGAGTGAAGATAGCACGACATCGCCAGTGCTGCTGCAGTCGGGAGCGTTTGCATCGCTCAGTGCACTTGGTGCTCCTGCTGAAGCAGTAGCAGCAATCGCCTCTTGATGCTTCCTGAGACTGCGGCGGAACGTCTCGGCAGCCATTGCTACGAGCACACTCGTCTTCATCGCATGCAAGCACATAGAGGACCACATACAAGCAGTGTTAGCACCGTACTCGAATGGCTCATCGCAGTGTGACCACTACATGTGCTGCTGTACATACGCGAAACTTCTTGCGCATGAGGCGCTGGTACTGGCCGAGCCCATCTGAGACGGAGACCGAGAGCGGCGTCCGCGGTGTGTGTGGACTCGCGAACCAGTCGTGCTCGAGCGCTTCTGCAGCGCTTGGACGCTTTGCTGGGTCGGTCTCGAGCAAGAGCGCGAGCAGCTCTTTCGCTTCGCACGAGATGGTGCGCCAGACGCTGCTCTCGTTGCTCATAGTGAACTGACCGAGCAAGATGTTCTGTACGATCTGGTCGCGCGTCTGCCGCCCATCGAGATCGAATGGATGCGAGCCACTGAGCAGCACGTATAGCACAATGCCGACGCTCCAGACGTCGCACTTGGCGCTCACGTCTGGCAATGGCAATGACGGCAGCGGCAGCTGCTGCAGACTCTGGTGCGTCACGCTGTTCCCTGCAACTCCATCATCGTTGACAGCAGTCGCTGGTGCTGCCCAGTCGCTTGCAGTCACAGAACTTGCTCGTGACGCGCGGATGCTTGCAACACGACTTGCAAAGCCGCCGATTGCTGCAAGGATCTCTGGCGCACAGTACGGCCACGTGAGCAGTTCGTGCGCTGCTGCAGCAGAGCGCGGACTCGACGCACTATCTGCGAGCTTGGCCATGGCAAAGTTCACGACCTTGATGCTCGCCGCTTTTGAGTCACTGGACGTGAACAGCAAGTTCTCAGGCTTGATGTCTCTGGAGTGAATGCAACCGCATGAGAGAGAGAGCGGCGCGAGAGGTATCGCGAGTGAGACTGAGACCATAAGATGCGACGGGCACAGCATACAGACACAGCCATGTGTGTGCGCTACCTGTGAATGATGTTGCGCTCATGGAGGAACTTGAGCGCTTCGAGTGTGTCTTTGATGAACCGCCGTGCATCCCACTCGGAGTACGCGCCGTCCGAGATGAGCGCGTCAAAGAGCTCACCACCTGCGACGAACTCCATCACAACGAGCACATCTGTGCGCGTCTCAAAGACTTGCTTGAACTCGATCACGTTTGGATGGCGCGCACATCGCTTGATAACTGCAACCTCGTTCTGCCAGCTCGAGCTTCGTGGAGCTGCAAGAGCCGAATCAGGCTGCTGTTGTTGTTGCTGTGGTGAACGTAGCTTGTGAATGCGCTTGACTGCGACCTCTTCGCCACTCGCGCGGTACTTGCCTTTGTAGATCACGGCTCCAGGACGCTCTGCAAGCACCGCTTTCTCGTCCAGCTCGTAGTGTTTCGCAAACGCCGGTGCTAGTGTCCACTGCGCCGCGGCGGCCGAGAGTTGGCTCGCGCAGATGCCCATGGCAGTGTGTTGGTGGAGTGCCACGAGAGTCGACTAAGAGTGAAGAGCGAATGCTTCATGAGCGTCAAGCGGAATCAAGCAGAGACACTATTGATAGCCCACTTCAACTAGGACACGAAACGGCGTGAGCAGTGATAGCAAGGTTTATGAGCAGTTTTAGTGAGTGTTTACGTATCATAAAGAGGATTTATCGAGTCGAACTGTGACGAGTGCGGTTCAAACAAGCTGCCAGGTGCTGCTTGCCCAGAACGAAATGCCTTTGGCGATGGCACCACGACGACCACCACCATCATTGACATGAAGGACTAGTGGCGACGCGCTTGTACACTGGAAGCACACCCTCGCATCAAGGCCGTGTCGGTCCAGTCAGCACCTTGCATCTCGCATCTGTTGCCGAGCGGACACGCGTGTCTGCGCACCTCGTGATCAGCATCATCGTTGCTTGATATGCGAGATCTGGAGGTCGAATACATCTTGATTTTGTCACTATTGCTCAAATTGACTTGCGCAGGGCTTCGTCACACGCCCTCGCTTATTTCTCGGTCAGCTGGTGATGTGCGGCACGATTCGAGAGAATGCTCTTTTTGTGTCCGATTGCAGAAACTCTCAAAATGCGTACAGCATATTATCGTTTATACACGGGTCTGGATGCTATATGTGTGCATACTTTAAATAATGTAAAAGGGGTTTTGTGCGAGTCTGAGCATTCGCGAGAATCCGCCCATCTTCTTTGTGTAGCCTGAACACGAGTGCGAATGTATCGAGTATTCAACGGTACTATACTTTCACTGCTTGTTTGTATGAAAACACTACAGTACACAACCGCAATAAGTATGCATATTTCCCGAACCGACTGCGATCGCACGACGTTGCGCCAAACTGGCCTTGCCATGCACGAGCTCTCGTGAGGCAAGCCGGCAGGCGTGGCAGTCGCGAGCAAGGCGACGTCGAGTGTGTGCTGTGTGCGCGTGCAAGCACACTCGAGCACACGCGCGTGCGCTGTGGCGAGAGCTTCCCATTCGAGAACTCCCCTCCGCGCAACTGCTCAAGCGCTCGCTGCTGCCGCCGACGTCGACGGCACACACAGGCAGACGCTTGCCACAGTTCCCCTGCCTCCTCCTGCGCTGGTATGATCCGCGGGATCCTCCAAAAGGGATCCGAGCGCACGAAAGGCTTGACGACAAGCGCCACCGCCGCCGCCTCGACGCAGCAGCAGCAGCTACCGACGACGTCGTCCACCTCGACGTCTACGTCCACGTCGTCGTCGGCAGAGTCTACGAGCGGGAGCGCGAGCCGCATCGGCAGTCGCCCAACGTCGACGACCGAAGACACGACCACGACCACGACGACGACAGGCAACAGCAGCACAGGCGGCGGGAACTTCTTCCGCGACTCGACGGTCCCGATCGCCAAGAGCATCTCCAAATCTGCGGGCAAGATCTTCCGCTCGGCCACGACGTCGACGTCCAGTGCCACGGACCGCTCAGACTCGGACCCGCCACAGCCAAACCACTCGACGCACTCGCACCAGCACCAGCACCATCCGCACCACAGCAGCAGCAGCAGCACTCACAGTAGCTCTAGCAACAGCAAGACGTCGACGTCCGCACCGTCTTCAAGTCGCAGTACGACGCAGCACCAGTACACGACGACCAGTAGCAGCATGCTCCCAGCTGCGACGCCCGAGCCACGCGCGGGCAAGAAGTGCTCGCTCTGCGGCAAGAACTTCAATCCGCTCCGGCGCCGGTACTTCTGCCGCGTCTGCACCGGCGAAGTCTGCTCGAACTGCTCGCTCAAGCGCAAAGTCGACTCGTCGCTCGAAGGCGCGATCTCGATCCGCATCTGCATGGCGTGCAAGATGAATACGAGCGGTCCGCAGAGCGACTACTACGACCGCGCGTTCTCAGTCGCTTCGGCGCTCCATGCGAATAGCACTGGTGGCACTGCCGACGACGGTGTCTTTGGCGGTGACGTCTTTGGCGACCGCACGAGCGCCGCGTCGTTTGTCTCGGCCGCTGCGCCAGTGATGACGCGCGGACCGTTCAGCTCGGTCACGACGCCGTCGTCGGCCGCAACGACGCCAGTGCACTACACGTCGAGCAAGCAGCGCGCGCACACGCCTGGTCCAGTCTCCACGGGTCTCCGCCGCACGTCGAGCTCTGCGTCGACGCAGTCTGCCGCAGCGCGTGCGCGGCGCGACTCGTTTGGGTCCGTCGCTGCGCCAGTCGAGTGTCCGATGTGCATGAACGAAGCCTGCGGTCCGATGCTCGAGCTCTCGGAGCTGCAGTACCCAGCTGTCGAAGCGCGCGGGTACGCCGATCGGTTCCTCCGCGCACGGAGTCTCGACAATGAGCTCGAGCGACTCGTGTCAGTCCGTCGCATCCGCCGCGTGCTCACGGACGCGCCGCAGACTGCGCAGCGCTTTGCGCAGCTCTGCTCAATGGCGTCGATCGCAACGCAGAGCCGCATCGCAGTCATTGCACTGCTCGATCGTGACGAAGCTGTTGTGGTCTCGGAAACCGGTTTACCGGTCGACGCTGCGCCCGTGACGCGCACGCTGTCACTTGCTGCGCACACATGTCGCAACGGTGCGCCATTAGTGTGCAGTGACCTTCAAAGCGACATTCGGTTTGCTGGGAATCCCTGGCGCCGCGATACGCTAAATGTGCTCTTTTATGCGGGCATTCCACTCACACTCGCGAACGGCCACACAATTGGCGCGATCGAAGTGTTTGATGAGAATGTTCGGTACGCATGCATGGACGTCGTGACGCAGCTCCAAGCGGTCGTGCGCGGCTTGCTCAAGAAGTTTGAAGAGATCCTCGCGAGTGCGCCAGCTGATGTGGTCACAACGACACCGCAGCAGCAGAAGAAGATGGTCCAGCACCAAGACGACGAGTCGATCGCAGCAGCGATCGCTGCGCTCGAGCGCACGACGTCGTACCGTGAGATGAAGCCAACGAGCAGTGCACCGCGGTCGCCTGTGCGCCGTGCACCCGCGCCGCCGACTCCAGTTGTTGCAGTGCCAGCGACGATGCCAGCGCCAGTAGCAGTGCCAGTAGTGTCAGAGCCAGTAGTAGCACCAGTCCCAGTGGTCCCAGTGACGCCAGAGTCAGCAGCGCCAACAGAGCCAGCACCTGCGGCACCTGCACCAGCAGGACCGACGGAGAATGAGATGGAGCTCCGACTGATGGAGCTGCTGTCACAGACAACGAGCACGCAGGAGCAGCTGCGGAACCAGCAAGGGCAGATGGTGCACGCGATCACGTCGCACTCGAAGCAGATCACGGAGCTCGCGAAGCAACTCGAGCGCATGGAGTCGACGCTCGCATCGAAACTCGATGGCACTGGTGCGTCTGCGGCCGCGAAGGACGCTGCTGCTGCATCAAAAGCACCCGAGTCGCCAGAGACTGTTGCGCCGTAGAGAAAAAGAGCAGAGAGAGCAGAGAGCAGAGAGTGTAGTGCGCGAGCACGAGCGCTGGCAGAGTCTGTCTGCGCGCGCTGGAGTTGTGCTCGATCTTTAAAAAAGTTCATCATGTCTGTCGATCGGTTGGTTTGTCAGGCTGACGCTCGTGTACTCGGCACCTCTTGGTCGCTCCTGGTCGCCAAGCTCGAGAGCTTTCGACGTGAGCGTTCGCTCGCCTTGCCTCGCTGCTGGACTACGTCGTCGTCGACCGTACTTCACTTCATCTCGGTCACCATCATTGATGCGACTGAGTTCGCCAGACAAAGAGAGGTTAAACGTACCCAAGCGCGTCTATCGTGTGTGAAGCTAGCGACGGCGATGGCGATCGCGACGATGGTCGCTCGCACGTGGCGACAATGAGAGCAACTTGGTCGTGGGCGAGAGCAGCAATGCAGACGTTGCGACCCAGGACTCTTTGCGCTGACGAATCGCTGCTGGTT
>JAASFN010001074.1:0-10614 GCA_023333795.1 Globisporangium rhizosaccharum | reverse complement strand
CTGTTGTGTGTGTGCACTAGCGCCGCACAAGAACTTGCAGCTGCTCGTGTCGCTCGACTCGGAGCTGCTCGTGATGCGGGACACGCCGAGCGAGCGCGAGAGTGCGTTCTTGTTCCTCACAGTCTCGCGACGACCTGAGAGTGGTGCATCTGTAGTGGCGCTTGATGCGCACTCTCCCAGTCGAACGACCAGGAACGAGCGAGTGTTTCCTGACCACGCGCTCGGAGCTGTGCGCACTGGGAAGCGACACAAGCCACCGAGACGTCACCGTGCTGTGCCACCTCGACCGAACAACCAGGAGTCGCCAGGCAAGTCGAGTCAGCGGATTGCGTGGGCAGAGACGCCTGATGCAGCAACAGGATCAGTCATTCAACCAGCAGCGATGTCATTGCAGCACCAGCCGCCAGGTCATTCGCCAAAGACGAATAGCACAACTGCGAGTGGTGGGTCATCCACACCCGCAGCAGCAACACCAGCGGATCGAGCGATGATGGCATCGCGCGTCGCGAGTCGTCAGACGCCGTCGCGCGTGTTCAAGATGGAGCGTTTTCGCGTCATCACACCTGCATTCGTACACACGTCTGCAGTGAGCGACGCACGATCGACGTCGTTGCCAGTGATTCGACCCACGAGCGAGCTGCTGCAGCGCTCAGACGTGTCAGACGCAGGAGACTCAGCAGAGACTGGGAACACTGAGGACAATGATGTACGGATCGAGACGTCGTCGCCCACACAGGCGTCTGCGCCAGTGGGATCAGCTGCAGCAACAGCAACTACTACGCTGCTTCCTCCAAAGCTTATGCTCGAAGTGTTCCGCTCCAAGCAGATGCCGCTCGCGTCGCCAGCGTTCTTCTCGCGCCACTTACGCGACGACGATGGCACTGTCAACAGCGCAGCAGCAGCGCAGCGACCACCGCCGAGTCGTCTGCAAGTGCTTGAGTGGAGCGAGTGGAAGCAGCAAGGGCTGACCGAAGCGACTGCCGCTGCTGCGTACGAGCGCATGGACACTGCTGCTGCTGCTATTCGACCAGCGAGTCCAGCACATGGAAGACTACGGACGCCACAAGCAGCCGAGGCAATGCGACCTCGAGCGCTCGCGAAGCGGTCAACGACGACGACCAAGCACACGAACATCCTGTCTCCCAAGCCAGCGCTCGCACCAGCTGCACCAGTCGTGTCGCCTACCACTGCAAGCGAACTGCTCGACAGTGAAGAGCGCGTCGAGGCGCTCAACACACCCGAGTACAAGCAGAAGCGACTGCGCGCGATCCTGAGTTCGCCAGTCGAGCCAAACGAAGCGACGACTGCGCACTTGCGGTCGCTCGCGTCGCGCGTGAACACGTCGTTCATGGTCTCGCTCGGCGCCGAGATCGACGCGCTGCAGCGCGAAGAGCAGCACGTGCGGAGCGAGATGCACGCATTCATCCAAGCCGAGCGCGACCACTTGCCACTCAAGTTCCTCTTCCAGCTCCCAGGCGGTGCAGCGTACTGTCGCCACCGCATGCGGCGCGCAATGGCGCTCTGGGTGCTCGTGTTCGAGGACAACCAGCGCCGCATGGCGCTGCTGCAGTGGAAGGCGTTTGTCGAGCACTGCCGCTTCCAAGACCGCGGGAAAGAGTACCAGCGGCTCGCAGCGACCAAGCGCCTGCGCGTCGCAGTCGACTACGTCCTGCGCGGCTTCCTCTCGCAGGCACTCAGTAAGTGGATCGAGACGACGCAGATGCTCATTTGGCTCGATCGCGACACCGCAGTTCGCAAGATCCAGCGCCAGGTGCGGCGCCATGCAGGCAAACACCGACTACTTGCGCTCCACGATGCAGCGCCAGTCGGCAGTCGCGTGCTCCGAGACGTCTACCTTGCACCGTGCCGCGACCTCGTGTTCCAGCTCCCGCCGCGCATTCGCGAAGAGCGACGAGCGATCTGGCACGCGGCTGAGCTCGTGCAGCGCGCATATCGGCGCCGGCGCTTCCGCGTCTGTCTTGCGCGGTACCGCGCCGCAGCCGCGACGATCCAAGCGCAGCACCGCATGCGTGCCGCACGATCTCGGTACCGCATCTTGCGGCGCCGCATCATTGCGTTTCAGTCGTACGTGCGGATGCTGCGGCACCGTCGCGCATTTGTGGCGCTGCGCGCGTCAGTCGTGCTCGTGCAGACGACGTTCCGGTGCGTGCGCGTCCGGCGCTTGCGTCAACTGATCCTATGTGCGCAGCGACAACAGCACGAGCGCGTGCTCTCGAACGTGCTACTCGTCCAGCGCCTCATGCGCGGCTTCTTGGGTCGCCGTCGCGCACAGTTGCTCCGGCGGATCAACGCTGAGGAGTTCAACGCTGCGCTCGTGGTCCAGCGCTGCTGGTACCGCCGGAACAACGAGTGGTCGACGTTCCTCTTGCTCGGGTGCTTGCGCGTGAAGGAGAACGAAGAGACTGCGTTTGACGCGCGCGTGCTCGCGTACAAGCGCAACTACATGGCGAAGCTGATCCGTCGCGCGTGGCTCGCGTACTTGATGCGCAAGCGCTCGGCGGCTGCGCTTGCGATCCAGTGCACGTACCGCCGGCATGCAGCACAGCGCTCGGTCCAGCGCGTGCGCGACCGCAAGATGGCGCACCGACGCATCAAGTGGTTCTTCCGTGTGCACCACGCCAAGCGCGTGCGCATGGCGACATTGGTGCAGTTCAGCTGGCTCCGTGCTGCGTTAGGGCGTCTTGCACGCCACCTCCGGCACCGACGCCTCGTCCAACAGCAGCAAGAGGCGCGCACGCTGTACATCCGCACTACACGTGCTGCTACGCGCATGCAAGCGCTCGTGCGTGGCCACAACAACCGCGTCGTTGCGAGACGCGAGCGCAGGGCGCGCACGATCCAGCGTGCGATCCGCACATTCCTGCTCTGGCGTCGCATCCAGCGCGAGCTGCAGCGCATCAAGCGCGAAGTGGCAGTGCGTACTGCGACTGAGTACGTCGCTACCGGCTTCTTGAACGTGTTTACGCAGCAGATGACCGTGCTCAATGGCGCTGCGACGCAGCTCCAGCGATGTGTCCGTGGCGCGCAGTCGCGAACTCGACAGACTCAGATGATCGTCTCGCTTGAGCTCCGTACGCGCATGGCACGTCGCATCCAGCACCTCTGGCGCTGCAACGCGCACTGGCGCATGGCGAAGAAGCTGCTCGTCGCGCAGCGCCAGACTCTGACGAATCCGTTCCAGTCGCTCACGTCGCTCAGCGCAGTGCTCGACGAAGCGCTGCGGTCTTCGTCAGTCTTCTTTGATCCAAACGACGACCTCAATGGCATGGCGCTCGCTGTGTGGCTCCGGCGCCTTGGACTCGACGCCAAGTACCTCGACGCCTTTCAGCGCAGCCGCGCTCTGCTTGCAAGTGGTGCCAGCAGTAATAGCAATAGCGACGCAACGGGTGCGAGCGCCAGCATCTCAGCGAGTGCGTTGCGTGTGCTCCGGAGTCTGGACGCAGATGCGTGTCGGCGGCAGCTCGAAGCGATCGGAGTCGACGACGGCGACGACCTCGAGCGCATGCTTACGAGTCTGTTTGCGCACGAGACGATCGCAGAGACGCAGCACCTGCGGCGACGCGTCACGGCAGCTCAGACGCAGCAGACTGCGCTCCAGCGCAAGCGCGACGGTGCTCAGATGCAGCTCGAGAAGCTCGAGACGAGACAGCGCGACGCTGAAGTTGTGCTTGAAGACGTCCTGAACGAGATGCAAGAATTCCGGAACCCGCCGCGTGCGTTGCGCAAGCAGCACGAGCAGCGCACACAGGCTCTTGAGCGCGCAGTGCGTGCTGTCTCGGACGCGCAGCGCACGGCTGACGCACTCGCGACGCAGGTCATAGCGGCGAGTCGAGCGCTCGAGCTGCAGCAGCAGCAGCTCTGCGAGATCCACGAGCCGCGCGAAGTCTCAGCGCTGTACAGTCAGCAGAGTCTCCGCCTCGTCTCGGACCGGAACCGCATCCGCGAGATGTACTTGATGCACTTTCCAGGTCTCGAAGCGCGCGCACTGGCGTTCGCCACGGCGCTCGAGGACGACCACGTCTCGACATGGCAGCTCGAGCAGTTCTTCGCGACGCACACGAGCGTCTCGGCCGTGAAAGCGAACGTGAAGAACCTCACGTACTTTGCGCTAGAGACCGATACGAAGAAGCTCGACCACGCGCGGTTCGTCCAGTGCGCCGACGTGTTGCAGTACAGTGTCGAGCGCATGTGTGCGCTCTTGATGGTGCCGATCGAAGTCGTTGTGCTTGCAAAGCGCGATGCGAGCGACGCAGCGTCGTCGCTGTCGTGTCCTTGGGGATCGATCCACGACGCACTCCTTGCGACGCTCGTGCGCGTTCGCCAAGCCGCTCGAGCATCAGAGCGCGCACGAGCGTGGCGCTCGGGACTCGATACGCTTGTGCAGATGAACCACACAGCGCTGAGCGTCCAGTGCATGTGGCGCCGCCGCGCAGCGAAGAAGCTCCTTGCGATCGTGCGCGACCGCCGCGACCGCGTGCGCATGCTCGCAGCGTACGTAGCAGAAGCGCACACAGACCACGTGACGCCAGTCTGGGCCGCAGAGCGCAAGCGCGAGCAAGATGAGCTCGACGCGTGGCTCGACGAGCAAGCGCTTGAGCGGAGACGTGACGTTCTCTACGCGACGCTGCGGTTCCCGTACATCGAGGAGTGGGACGGCAGTGCGCAGGTGTACTACTACTACTACTACTACGAAGACGCCACTGCGCTCGATGGATCTGGTCGGCAGTACGCGCTCGAGGGCAAGCCAGTGTACACTATCGAAGAGGAGGACGCAGCGATCGTAATCCAAGCTGCTGTGCGCGCGTTCCTCGTGCGACTCGAGTGCTTGGCGCGCGAGCGCGAGCAGCGGCGACTCCAGCGACGCACGCAGCTCGAAGTGGAGTGGACGCGCACGCAGCACGAGCGCTCGCAGACTGTGACATTCCACGTCCGTGTGCGCGTCGAACCGAACAGCTGCCTCGCATCGTGGCTCAAGCATCGGCGCAAAGCTGCTCGTGCGCGAGCAACTGCGAATGCTGTGAGCGGTACTGACGCAAAGCTCAAGGCAAAGGGTAGCAAGGCGCAGCAGAAGGCGCTTGCGAATGGCCGTGCAAAGCGACCAGAGCTCGAGCGCCGGTCGAGTCGCAACGACCGAGCTGCTCAATCGACAGACGCCGCGTCGGCGTCGACTCGTAGCGAAGCCGACACGGCGTGGAGCAAGCAGATCGATGCGCTGGTCGATGGACCGCTCGCTGCTGCGTACAACCGGAGCGTGCGCGCAGAGCACCGAAAGGACTGGACGTTCCCAGCGCACTCGCGGTCGCTGAACGTCCATGCGCAAGCGATGATCGGACTCTTGAGTCAGTACGTTGCGTTCACGCACGGCATTGCTCGCGACGCGTCTGGGAGCGTGCGTCTGCGATTCACAAAGGGAGCGCTGCGCTTTGGCTGGCGCGAAGTGCGCAGTGACGGTGCGACGGTGCGGTCGTACTACTACAATCGCGAGACGGGCGAGACGACGTGGGACCGACCAGAGTACGCGTTCACCCATGAGTTCGCTGCGACGCAGATGCAGTCGCTCGCGCGTGTGGTCGTAGCGAAGAACACAGTTGCGCGCGAGCTCGACGCGATCTCGTTCGTTGAGACGGTGCAGACGACTGTGCGAGCTGCGGGCAAGGTCGGGTGGATCGGCTTTGGCTTGGAGGGCATGACGACGGCGGTGTTCCTGAGTCGCTTTGGGCTCGGCAAGTACGTCAAAGAGCTCGCGAACGCGTCGATCGATGACGTCCTGGCGCTCGCACCAGCGCGCACAAAGACGCTCGGGTGGGCGAACGAAGAGGTCGGGCTGCTCAAAGTCATGGCCGAGCTGCGGCCGCCGCGACTCGCTGTGCATCGCTGTAGGCGCTGCAAGTATCCGCTCAGCGTCTCTGCGACTTGTGAGCTCTCGAGCGCAGTGCTTGCAGCGAACGCGAAGCATCCGTTCGCGATTCTCCCGTCCGAGCGCCTCATGACGCAGATCGTGTCGCAGAGTCTCCCGAACCAGCAAGGACGCGTGCTTGCGCTTGTGAAAACGATTCGCGCGTCGAGTACGCCGATCGCGTTCCGGCAGCTCGAGATGCATCTGCGCAAGTTCGCAGGACGTCCAGACGGTGCGCTGAGCAGCATTGGCGAGATCGCGTCGCTCGAGGTCGCAACTCGCGAGCCGCAGGAGCAGGCGATCGCCACGCTCTATCTCCGCTGCATCGAGCGCTGCGTCGTGTTTGCTGCAAACCTCGAGCTCCGGACGCTGCAGCTCCACCTCTCAGCAGTACTGCGAGCTGCGATGGAGCTATTGCCAACAGAGTATGTTGATACGTTAGCAGTGGCGCGAACGACGCCACTCGCGCCTGAAGTCCTAGTCAACAATGGCAGTCAACAGCAAGACACAAGGGATCGTGGCGATCAAGCAAGGACGCCAGTGCCACCTATGGTCGAGCGCTATGTGCACGCAGCGCTGGTGCGGTACCCTGACAAAGTCGTCAAAGGGCTCTGGGAACAGGACCCGTCCAAGCAGCAAACGACTGGAGGACCTGCTCGGTTCTCGCTCGCGCAGACTGCGCTGTACTTGCGCGAACAAGGGCTCGAGCGCGTCCTCGTGTGGGTCCGCAGTGCGCTTCTGTGCCAAGCGACGTTCCGGATGCACATTGTGCGGCAGTGGTACGTCGCGACGCAGGCGTTCCGCGCTCGCTCCGCGACGGCGATCCAGTGTGCGTGGCGCGTGCTCTGTGCGCGCGAAGTGAAGGCGCTGCTCGAGTCGCAACAGCAGTCGGACTACGATCAGTGCTTTGACAAGCGCACCAAGAGCTTCTACTACGTGTATGCTCCAACGCAGGAGAAGCTCTTGGACGAACCGCGCGACGAGTCGGGTGCAGTGCTCCCGTTCCGTCCAATGGTGCAGGACCTCGTGACGAAGCGCTGGGTGCGCGCATGGCCGCACTTTGACAAAGCGCTTCGTGGCAATCGGCCGCGAGAGACGGACGACGACGCGAGCGCTGGACCCCCATGTAGTATCTGCAACGCAGCGCGTGCAGCTCGCCGGTGCAACGAGTGCTACTCGCCAGCTGGCGACTACGTCGACTACTGCCTCGTGTGCTTCTACGAGCGCCACGCGCCAGAGAACACTGAGACGAGCTGGCACTCGTACACTGCGCTGCACCGCATGCAGACGCCGCACTTGCACTGCGTCGAGTGCCGCCGATTCTCGACCATGCGCTGTCTCCAGTGCGACGAGAACTACTGCGAGCGGTGCTTCCAGCGCCTGCACGGCAAAGGGCACACGCGAACAGCGCATCGGTGCGAGCTGTACGAAGCCATGGCGCAGGTGTGCGTCGAGTGTGAAGTGCGCGTGGCGTTCCAGCAGTGCCTCGTGTGTCTCGACGCACTGTGCGAAGACTGCATGGCGCGGACGCACAGCAAAGGCGTGCGCGTAGCGCATGGCGTGAAGCTCATCAAGCAGCGCCTCGTAGACAACCACGTGTACTGCGAGCAGTGCCACGCGCGCTGCGGCGATGCACGGTGCGAGTACTGCTCTCGCGCGCTCTGCGCTCTCTGTGCGAGCGACAAGCACGCGCTGCTGTGTCCTGAGACTGAGCTCAAGCAGAAGCGGCAAGCGCTGCTTGGCGACAAGATCTGCGTCGAGTGCGGCAAAGCCGCCGATCGGATCTGCGAGACCTGTGACGATCGGTACTGCAGCGTGCGGTGGATGGGGAACCCCGGCTGCTTTGAGCGCTTCCACCAAAAGGGCAAGCGCGCGGACCACGTGTTTGCAGCGTGCGAGGCACCTGCGATGACGCGCGAGGTCCTCGAGCTCGAGGAGCGCGTGAAGCGCAAGCGCAAGCAAGACGCAGAAGACGCTGAAGCCGAAGCGAAGAAGCTCGCTGCCGCGATGCTCGCACTCGCAGCAGATGCTGAGCGCACGGCGTCGAACAAACCGAGTCGCGGAAAGAAGGCGACAAAGACCAGGAAGCGGCAGTCGATCCAGTCAATTGGCAGTAAGCGGCGCGTGATGACAGACGTGCGCGACAGTGCGCGGCGCTGCTGTGTCGAGACGTGCACGACACTGGTGCTCGGCGATGGCATTGCGTTCTGCGCCAAGCACTTTACACTGCAGCACGCGCTCGAGGTGACGCAGAGCAATCCGCTCGATGCCGCAAAGCTCCTGGCGCAGATCGAGAAAGCCGGCGGACGACTTGTGCCGAGCACTAGTGCGTTCCTCGGCTCGACATTGCTTGGGTCGCTCCTGCGTCGAGCCAAAGGATCTGAGGCAGGAGGAGCAACAAAAGCGTCGGCGGCAACGACTCGTAGTGGCGACCACAAAGCGGCAAAGAAGGCAAAGCAGCAGCGGAAGACTACGACGTCAAAGGACGCAACACTATCAAAGCAACTCGACGACGACAGTGAGAACGCGCGTGTTGGTGGCGGCAACAGCAGCAAACGCGTGGAGGAATGACACACACAGAGGTGAACGCAATCGATCTCTTTGGCCGCGTCGATGATCTACACAGCTCAAGCGACTGCTCTGACACATCGCCACGCTCCTTGCGTTGCGTCGCGTCGCGTCCTACTTGTTCACAGCACCAGCGCTGATGAGCAGGTGGATAATGTCAACGCTTCCTTGTGGAAACGCGAGCTGGAGAGGAGTGGCGCCTCGCTTGTTCCGTGCGTTCACGTTCGCTTTGTGCTGCAGTAAGAACCGCGTGGTCATGAACCGCCCTCGCATGACGGCCCAGTGCAGCGGTGTGCCGCCATTCGCATCGCGGTCGTCGACACTGGCTCCAAACTTGAGCAGCTCTGTGATGACACCGTCGTGTCCTTTTGCTGCAGCTTGGTGGATCGCCATTGAGCCGCTCGAGAGCTGTGCGTGGACGTTTGCTTTGTTCTGGAGCAGGACCTGTGCACACTCGGCATGTCCATAGAGCGCCGCGTAATGCAAAGGCGTGTCGCCGTCGCTGTCGGGCTCGTTCACGCGCGCTCCGGACTGGAGAAGCAGTGTGGCGACACTAGCGTGCCCGTTCGCGACTGCTTGGTGCAGCGCTGTCGTGCCCACGTCCGTCTTCTTGAGCACACCCGCTCTCTTGAGCAGCAGGAAGCGCGCGGCCTCCAACTGCCCGTTCGACGCCGCCCAGTGCAGTGGCGTGCTGCGACTGTTGTCCAGCACGTCGATATCCGCTCGGTTCAGCAGCAGCTCCGTGATGATCGCGACGTGCCCTTGTCCTGCAGCCCGGTGCATCGCAGTGACGCCGCGGCTGTTCTTTGCGTTCACAGCTGCGTTGTGCCGCAGCAGGAGCCTCGCTGCAGTGAGATGTCCTCGCATCGCCGCCCAGTGCAGCGGCGTGCCGCCATCTGCATCACGCTCGTCCACACGAGCACCAAACTTGAGCAGCTCAGCGATGACATCGTCATGTCCCTTTGCTGCAGCTTGATGCAGTGCCGTCGAGCCGCTCGAGAGGCGTGCATGGACGTTTGCTCTGCGTTGAAGCAAGACGCGGGCGCACTCGGCGTGTCCATACAGCGCTGCGTAGTGCAGCGGCGTGTCGCCGTCGTTGTCGGGTTCGTTCACGCGCGCGCCAAACAGCAGGAGCGTTGAAATGACGCTGTCGTGTCCGTTCGCTGCTGCTTGGTGCAGTGCAGTCGAGCCGTCGTTGCTCTTCGCGTTGATGTTTGAGTCGCTGATCCGCAGCACTGCAGAGACGCACTCGAGGTGTCCGAACTCGGCCGCGACAGACAGCGCCGACTTGCGCGTACCAACTTCGCAGCGGACAAGGTCAGCGCCGTGGCGCAAGAGTTTCTCGACTACAGCTGCGTGGCCGAACCGCGCGGCAAAGTACATCGCCGTTCGCTGCTTTGCTGTCAAGACACTGACGGCGGTGGGCTTGGCAGTCAGCAGCGCGTCTACCACGTTTGAGTGGCCAGCCTGTGCAGCAACGTGCAGCGCCGTGTACCCGGTGTCGTCCATCCACTGCAGTCTCGGGCTCTTTGTAATCGACGCGTAGACGCTTGCACCTCTTGTCAGCAGCATCTGCGTGACGTTGAGTGCGCCAGTCGCAGCCGCAACGGCAAGCGGTGCAGTGTCCCAGGCAGCGACTGGCGCTTCGAGCGACGCTGCAGACACAAGGAGACTCGACACGCGCGCGACGTTGTCTTGCTCGATGGCTTGCTCGAGCGGCAGAGCAACTGGCGCGGGCGACGGCGACGGCGAGGCAGATCTCCATGGCGCCCAACTGCTCCAGCCCGTGGTCGGTGGCGCTGCTCGCGTCGATGCTGCTACTGCTTCGTCTTTCGCCAGCGCAGATAGCTCCGCCACGACGAGCTCCATGCTTGGGCGATTCCCTGGCTCAAAGCTGCACATGCGCTTCACGAACGCCCACACGCGGTCGGCCATGGCTTCCGGTTGCTCTGGGAGTTCGCCAGACGTGACGAGATGCCACACGGTATTGTCGTCAGTGACGTGGAACCCCCACGGCAGCTCGTGACTCACGGCTTCGATGATGCACATGCCGAACGAGTACACGTCGGACGCAAACGTTGGACGACGGCCCTTGAGGCACTCGGGTGCACGCCAGCGCAGTGCTCCGG
>JAASFN010001073.1:0-10614 GCA_023333795.1 Globisporangium rhizosaccharum | reverse complement strand
GCGCCGGCGCTGCCGCCGGCGCAGATCAATCACAACTCTCCAATTTGCCAGACAGAAGACACTCCTCTGTCCCTCGCCGTCGTCTCTGAGCTTGCCTCAGAGACACGATCAAGAACCAGCTCTTCCGCGCTCTCGGGTCAGGTCCGAGAGCGAGACGCTTCCTCAGAGCCGCACGTGCGTGCCTGTAACGGGTGACCCCGTTACAGGGACCCCAACGGCAGTCCGGGCAGAGACATTTCGCAGGAGTGGGTCTTCTTCTTGGAGTTCGGCCGCAGCGCACTCGCAACTCAGCAGCGGTGCAGCGTCACTCGGGTCTTCTTAAAAGAGCTCTTCCGCGATATGCGTTCGCAAAGACAGCTGGCGTCCGGGATTCGCTTGGTTCCTTCTTGGAGAGGTCGACTGCGGCGCACTCGCAAACGCAGCAGCGACGCAGCGATTCTCGGGATCTTCTTGGGGAGCTTCTCGCAGGGCGCGGTCGGAAAGACAGCTGGCAGCCTGGGATGACTCCGAGTCTTGATGTTTCTGGATTTTGGCGGCTCTCTCCTCCTTGATCCGGCACTGAGCGCTTTTCAGCTCACTCGCGCCTCCCGATCTCGGAGTACACAGGCACATAAAGGAGTATGGAATGCACACTGATGCACGGCCTTGACTCACTCACAAGCGCCGAGTATACAGATGTGCAAATGGGCAGGAGAGGGGTTAAAGCCTCCCAAGATGCAAGCAATCACGCCAAATGTATCGTATACACGACACCTACCACGCGCTGTTGTGTGCAGCGCTCCGCTGGTATGAAGAGTCTTGGGCAGGAGCGAGGATCCGGTCGACTTGAGCAGAAGCTGGCAAAAAGGGAAATTTATTCAGTCTTAGTGAGCGCATGCAACGTGTTGAGTTCCTTCACGCTAGCACTAGCCGTGTTCGCGAGCAGTACAGGTGTGTACGCCTTGGTCGTGGACGGTATCCGCTCCTGTCTTCGTGTTAGGTGGTGGGCCTGTGTCTGTCTTGGTCTGCTATGGCTTCATGCTCTCCAGTCCTCTCCAGTCGGGCCTTGAGTTCTCCAGTCGGATACACTGTCTTCGCCTTGCTGGTCTCGTGGCCACACGATTGTGGGTACGATGTCTCGAGTTCTTGAGCCGTGGAACGAAGTATGGAGATGTACCGGCCTCCAGTTGGACTGGCAACACTCTCGGGTTCTCCAGTTCGGGAAAGACGCGGATGTCGCAAGTCGTCGGTATGGTTTCAAATGATGACTGCTGACCCCGAACTGGAAACGATTGAGACTTCGACTGCTTGGTCGGACTCTCTTCGTGCAACTGGACGGCCTGGTCATCACTTGATGTGTGAGCGACTGTGCTGGCGCCATTCTTGGGAGACGCCGGCGCAACTGGAGCGTGCCGCGAGAAACTGGAGTGAGGCGTAGCGGCCTGAGGTCTTAAGTGCTGTGAGAGAACGGCACTTCATCACAATTAAACTATGTGCTGTCGTACTATTTATAGCTCAAACCACTTGTTTTGACGAAGGAGCACAATTGTGGTAAGCACTGCTTTCCCGTGCTCGGTGCATCGCGTGAACACAACGATCGCTTGATCAATACCGTGAGTATCGGATTCAGCGTTGACTGGGCTGCGGATGAACCTGCTCCAGTTGTTCATCCAAAGCCACCGCTCTACCGACGCTCACGTGTCTGGCGTCGCAGCCAGGATCCATGACGGCGAAGTGCATGGTACATACTTCGTGTGGACGAGGGTATCCTTTCTTGCTGCTTTGCGCATCCGCCCCTTCGAAGCAGTGCCGAAGACAGAATCTACTGAGTGCAACGAGATTCGCCTCATGTACGACTTTTCACTCCCACACAACTGCTGCGTGACTGGCAGCACCAGCTGCATGAGGTGTGTATCCCGAAGGTTTGCATGGGCGTAATTGCCGTGTCTGCGCTGTTCATATAGTCCGGCCAGCCAGCGTTCTACAGCGTCGATGCTGCCCGGCTACCCGGCAATACTCGGTTCTTTGCTGAAAATTGGGGTGATGATCATCGAACTAGACTTCGACTTTGAAAAAGCAGAGTATAAATAACCCCTCGCGATGCGGATAGTCCTTGGTCTGCTGTCTGTCAACGAGTCGAAGGTCACGACGTGGATCTCTTTGGCGCGTGTCCTTGATCTTAAGTTGAACTGCAACGCTCGAGACGTATCAATACCAAGCAAAAAAGATACGCAACGCGTTAGACTTAGCGTTTGTTGTACGACTCGAGCAGATTGTCGGTGCGAATGCTTAGGTCTTGGCAGTATGTCCTCGTTTATGTAAGGTTAAATTTGAAAACATACTGTCGATTGTACGAAGCGTGTATTATATCATGCATTTCACTGGCCCTCACCTTCAAAGACTTACAGTCCAACGTATACTCGCGAATAGCTGCTCTTCAACGAGCTGGTGTTTTGTAGGATAACCTAACAGTTGTTAAATTTTGTGTTCACACAGAGTAGCAATACTTGGGATGAACAGCTTCACGATTATGCTGAGTGTAATTGCACATGCGTTCATTTGATTGAACGAGGGTATCACTTGACGGCAAAAGGTGGTGTCTTCGACTCTGCAGATTTCGATATAGATGTAATGGGTCGTGAGCTCACTGTGGATGTGTCTGACAGAAAAGACCAGCGTTTCAGCTTCACACAAGACAATCGTATAAGGCGGGACTGTTGGAGTTAGCTCCCTTCAACTGCACTGAATTTTGCGAGTTAGTAGATGACACAAACTTGTTTAGCTTGCTAAAAGAAATCATTGTCAGTAAGTTCCAGATTCCAAGGAAAGTTCTGAAGTACCATAATGTGAGAAAGAGCAAAAGTCTTCCACGTCTTCCTAACGTAGGCTTCATTCTCTCACGTTTTCCCAATGTAGGCTTCATTCACAGGCTTCATTCACAGGCTTCATTCACTCATGTTTACCGACAGCAAACGTTGCTGTTTGTCGCGCTTCTTCGATCTGCACCAAAGGACAGTAGTCATCGCACCCGATCTGCACAGCCGTTAAACGATCTGCAGTCTGAGCAGTTTCTTCAAGCATGGGAAGCGCCGTGATTTGAACAAGGGCAAATGGTGCTTGGAGGTTTAGCGATGTCTGTGAGTGATGTAAATTTGTATGAACAACTGTTGTGCAAGCAATTGTCTTACTTTGTTGTACGTTTGTCACTTATGAAACGATTTTCTTGCAAATACTTGTGACATTTGTTTCAGGTACTGTCACAATTCTTTTGACACCATGACTCGATACTTGATACTTTGTTTTTTAACTAATGTGTTTGTGACAATATGTTTGTAACATTTGAAATGAGTTCTTAACTTAACTATGATTTAGTTACATCATACAAAGTGCAGTTTGCCTTCTTTTCCGCCCAAGCAGCCATTCTTGCTTTTGCAGCCATTTCGCTATGAACCCGCTCGAGCGCATCCAAGAGCAACGCGCGCAGCGACTGCTCGACGCGTTGCAGAGCGACTTGCGCGCACAGATGCGGATCGAGAGCAGTGAAGGTGGCGGCGGACGTCGCAGTGCACAGGAAAACGCTCGCGTGCGCATGAAGAAGCGATTGCAGCGACTCGCAGATCCACACCATCGCGAGCGTGTGTGGAACGCCACAGTGCTGCCCGAGTTTGACGGTCGCGCTGTGCAGAGCTTGCCCAAGACGCGAGCATTCTGGGAACAAATCGACGACCTCACCAGCTGGAGCAAAGCTGCACTAGATGCTGCATGCCAGCTCCTCGATCTCGGCGATGCAAATCGTGGCAGTGGCAGTAATGCTGCTACTGGCGGCAAGAAGATGGAGCTCGTGGCACGCATCCAGGACTGGATCCACGAGCCAGAGCTGCGCGCCAAGCGCGAAGAGCAAGCGCGGCTGAACAAACAGCGCGACGCTCTTCTAGGTACGTCTCGAGCAGCTTCCATTGCGAGCGAATGGTGCTCTCGCACGAGACGCAAGAGATGATTGACTGTGTGTCCTTGCGGTCGTGGCGCTGGCCTTGGATGGGACCAACAGCATCGGGACGCGTGTTTGCATTCGGCAACAACTTCGGTGGTGAACTCGGTCTCGGCCACCGCCAGAGCTGCGAGCGTCCGACTGAGATCGAGAGCTTGCACGGATGTCGCATCACGAAAGTCGTCTCAGTACGTGCTGACCAAGGACATGACTGCACCAGTGCTGCCTGTTCCTCTAACACCTATGATGTGTTTTGGACTGTGTCATGACTAGGGCTTTGACGCGAACTTTGCATTCGCATTCGGTGCTGACGATCGCGTGTTTGCATGGGGTGGTGCCGGCCGAGCGCTGTTTGACGGCACACAGTCGCGAGAGCTTGCAACTGAAGACGCACAGCACGATGTTCAGTGCTCATCTGTCGACGCAAGTGGTCTTTCTACAGCGAGTCCAAGTGACAACATCACACAAGCTGCGAGTGCTTCAGCAGCACCAGTACCTACAGCAGCTTGCTTTCTGCTTCCACGCGACATCACTGCGCAGCTCCAGAGCACACCAGAGCAGCAGCAGCAGCAGCAGCAGCATGCTCGAATCGCTGAGCTCGTGTGTGCACGAACTGATGGACACATTGGAGTCGTTACAGACACTGGGCGCTGCTACATGTGGGGCAGAGGCGACTACGGTGAGCTTGGCGTTGACAAACACGTACCTGTGGCGTCTCCGGTCAAGAACCCCAACCGCAGCGACTCGGCGTCTGCGAATGGTTCGAGTCGCATGTCCATTCGGCGTCCTGTGCATGTCGAGCACCTCCAGCACCTCAAGATCAAGCACGTGAGTGTGGGGAACTGCCACTCGGCAGCTGTGACAACACAAGGAGCGCTGTACACGTGGGGCGGCTGCTGGAGCGGACAGCTCGGACTCGGCGAGTCCAAGCGCGCAGGCGTAAAGGACAAGCGCCAGCAGCTCTTCTTCCCATCACCGACGCTCGTCGAAGCGCTGCACAACAAGCACCACATCACGCGCGTCTCATGTGGCGCAGTGCACACAGCAGTTGTCTCGAGCAATGGGCAGCTGTTCACATTTGGCTGTGGCGATGGCGGACGCCTTGGACTTGGCGCGAACGGTGGCGACTCGAACCATCCGCAGCTCGTGCAGGCGCTGGAGCGAGACGTTGTGCTCGATGTGTGCTGCGCGAGCTGGCACTCGCTCTGTCTCGTGCGAGCGCTGATGCCGCAGCAAGTGAAGAGTCGACGAGCAGCGAACGAGCGGGGTGATGTTCGACGCGAGTCCGAGTCGAACATTGACGCTGATGGACTGGCAGGGGGTGGCTATGTCTACGCATTTGGCAGTGGACTCCAAGGACAGGTGCGTGCTGCTTCAGGACCTGAGGCATCGTTGATACTCGCGCTACTGTTCCCGACTGTGATCGTTCGATGACTGTGGTGCGATCGATAACAGCTTGGGCTTGGGAAGCAAAAGATCGCAGCTCTACCAAGTACGTTCGTTTGGAGACACTGCTTGGTCTGGCATGACACTAACAACGCAGAGCAATGCGATGCACGTGTGCAGCTCGCGTGCCCGACTTGTTTCACCGAAAGGTCCTGTGTAAAGCAATCGCTGCGTCGTCGCACCACAGTCTTGCACTCAGCTGTGACGGCGAGCTCTTTTCATGGGGCCAGAACGCCTCTGGGTGTCTCGGTCGCAAGACTCCAGACGGCGCCGTCGATGCCGCTGACCCGGACGTCGTGCCGCGAGCCGCGACGCCACTCTTGGACTTTGGTGTCGGTCCAATCATCTCGATCGCAGCTGGCGATCGGTTCACAGTCTTTGCTACGGGTCCGTGGGAGCCAAAGCAAGAGCAAGAGCGAGCGCAGTTCGAGTTCCAAGAGAAGCTCAATCGGCACTCCAAGTTCCAGTCGTGAGTGGGAGAGTTCATGTGCACCACATGGGCGAGCGCCAGCATAAACATCACAAGCGACTGCTGGTGTATATGCTGCAGTCGCCTCCGATGTCTCGAACTCTGTGAGTACCTCGTCAGACTGGTTGTCTTGTGACTCTCAACTCGTCTCGGCCCTAGCTCAACGCACGCAGGTTGCGCTCAACCGTCAGTTCGAGATCTCTCGCCGACCGCTCACGTCGCTTCCGTCTTCAACAGCATCGATTCAGTTCGCCGACCGCTCAACTTCCGCACACCATCTTTTCAGCCATGACGTCGATCGATGCAGAAGTGCTCGCGAAGATTGCTGCAACCGGCTTTGCTGGCATGTTTGCTGGTGGCGCTGCCTACATCACGATCGTACAGCATCCCGCTGTCGAAGCAACCGACGACATGACGCTCCAGGTGTCGTTCTTCCACGAGATGTACCCGCGCGCGGCGCGCTGGCAAGCGTCGTCAGCCTTGCTGAGCGGCGCGAGCTCGATTGCAGTGTACTACTTGCAGACGCATAAGTCGCCACTGTGGCTCTACAGCGGCGCGCTCATCTTTGCGATCGTGCCGTACACTGTCGTGACGATCCTCCCACTCAACAACCGGCTCATGGACTCGAAGACGAGCATCGCAAATGGCAAGACGTGGGTCCGCGCATCGCTTCGGCGCTGGATCACCCTGCACAACGTGCGCACTGCTGCAAGTGTCGTGGCGCTCACTGGGATGATCGTGGCGCTCGCGACGCCATCGCGCAGCAGTAGTGTCATCTAGATCGAGGAGGTTGTGCTTCCAAGCGACACACAGGCGACACTCGCAACTGAGAGAGAGAGAGATGAACGGCCATTCCTCAGCCACAGACGACCGATATAGCAGTGTGCAATGACAACGACCTGGTGGTCATGTTTAGAGAATAGCACAGTCGTGCGTGACGAGCTGTGTGGCTGTCGTTGGCGATAAGATCATCAGTGGTCTGATGCCGTGGATGTTGTCTGGCAGCGCAACCAAGGATAGCCGTCACACAGTGTTGATCAGCCTCTCGAGTGATTGCGTTTGCTGTCGTGTGCGTCGAGCGCATAAGCACAAAGCGCTGCATCGAGGTCGACGACACCATGCGACTGCTCCGCCGAGCGATTCGCGCGTACGAGGCGACGCAAATCGAGCTCCAGAGTCAGTACTCTCTTGAGCGACTCCGAGAGCTCGATGCGTACTGCAGCAAGACAAGCAACCTCCGCGTCGTTGGCGTGCTCGCAACCATGCTGCTGCCGTGTCTTGCTATGATCACGCTCATTGAGATGATCCCGATGCCGCGCATTGACGCCGGACTGAGCCACAGCGCGCTCTTCTTCGTGCGCTCAGCGATCGTCGCGTTCGTGATCACTGCGACGATTCTCGATCAGTGCCGCCGCTTCGTTCCGAGCTTCCACATGACGGTGTCGACTGTTGTTGCGATGGCGCTCGTGACAATGTGCGCAACCGCGGGCTGCGAAGTCGGACTCGCCTACCTCGTCGCCTACCCGCTGCCGTTCACAATAATCATGAGCGTCCCCGCGCGCTTTGGCACAATCGGCGTGCTCTTTGGTGTGTGCTACGGCAACGTGCCCCGACGATCACATCAAGCGCGCCAAGAGCTCTACGTCTGTGCGATGGGACTCACAGCGCAAGTGTCGCTCATTGTCATCTACCCACTGTTCAACTTTGCGTTCCAGCGCGCGCAGTCGTCGAGTGGACAGACCGCGCTTACGCTCTTGCTCCCAGTGATCAAGATGTTTGCGAAGAACTGGATCGCACATGCGTACCGCGACATGGAGGACGTGCGACTCGAGATGGTCGTGTTCAACAGCGAGATCTTCCACGCGCTCTACGTCGCTGTGTGTATGCAGACGTCGCGCACAGTGTACACGACAGTGTTGATCATGGCGATGGACTTGACCCAGCTCTTCGCGTCCATGTCGGATGTCTACGGCATGCTGCGTGCAATCGCTGCGCTACAGAGCCTCCTTCGCTCCGAGCTCCCAGGACACATGATGACGAGCACAGTCGAGCCGCGCTTGCTCATTGAGCCAGCGCTGTTCATCATCGACCATCACGTTGAGATCCAGCGACACCCAACGATGCTCGAGGCGGCACGCGAGATCGAAGTGGTGGCGCAGCGCAACGGCACGTTAAAGCTCAAGAGCAACACCACAGGCAAGTCGATGCGCGGCAAGTCGCAAGCGCGAATGTTCTCCGAGCCGAACCCAATCCCAGTGTCTTCGAGCGTCGCGATCGCAGCTGATCCGAGTCACGCACAGTCGCACACAACGTCGAAAGCTGCGTCGACGTCGCTCAAAGTCGCAGTAGCGGCTGGCAAAGACGCCACCGCCACTAACAACACAGTGGAAGATCGAACCATGGTCGAGAAGGTCAAGTACGTGCAGCAGATCCTCGCGCTGCTCCACGTGACCGAGTTCTTGCTGTTGATCGAGTTCATGGAAGTGCTGATCCTAGTCATCTACTGTGCGTGAGCGTGCATGTGCTCTCTCGCTCTCAGTGTGTGGTCATGCATGACGTTCAGTGCTAACCTCTCTCACGCGTCGCTTCTCCTCTGTATGTGCTGCACCACAGGTGCATACGTTGTCGTTGCGTTCTACCTGCCGAACCAAGACTTCTACACACTCTTCCAAGGCATTGACAACGCAGACGTGCACGCCAACATTCGGACTGGCATGGTGTACGCACTGCTCGAGTTTGCGTCGTTCCTCCTGCTCGCACTGGTGCTCCGACGCAAGATCCGCGTGCGAGTGTTTCACCAGCTCGCATTTGCGCTCGAGTCGCACTGGATTCGCGTGCAGGCAAAGATCTTTGTCTGGGTGCTCTTTACGATCCAGCTCCCGCTCGAGCACTTTGGTACGGCCGTGTTGTTGTTAGCTCCCAGTGTGGTCGCTCCTGTGTGGTTGCTCTCGAGTGACTCGGTGTCGAGATACTGACAACATGATTGGCATTGTGACGCTGCTGTGGTGGTGGTGGCGCGCGCAGGTGCGGACGCAACGTTCACGTTTGCGTGGATGAAGAAGACATGAGAGAGTGCGTTGGCGTGCGTCGTTGCCAGTCACAGACACGAGCGACGCATCCATCTCAACTCGCGTGTCAATCAATCGTGTGGACGACAGACACTCGTCGACTGCGAACGGACGCGCGAGATTCCTTTTTGCTGAATGCGTGCACACGAGCGGGATGCGCAGCGATCAAGCAAGTCAAGGAAGTTGCACACGAGTCGTTGCCGATCACATCTTCTCGATCCAAGTCCAAGCGCACTCGCAAGCTCGCTATGAGCTGCAGCGTTGTGGTGGTGGCGCGCACATGAGCACATGACGAAGCTGCTGATGGCACTGAAGTCGCAGCAAGAAACAGAGCAGCAGCAGTGATATTGGTGTAGCGAGTGCTGAGCAAGACGACGTTGCAGTTGCTGCAAACTTGGGACTCGATCGTGAGTGAGTGAGTGAGTGACTTGGTGCAAGTGTGGTGTGACTGACTCTTGACGCCGAACCGGCTAGTGCGCGCTGATTCGCTGGACACGAATGCGTGACTTACATACGGTGAGCAAGCTTCACGTGCGAAATCGTGATTTAGATCTTTGAAATCGTATGCGCATTGAAACACTACAATAGCGAATCACACTGCGAGTTGACGTCCCGATGGTGAGGTGTCCCACTCGTGACGACGAACCAGCTGGCGACGAGCAGATCCGTTCGAATGGCACAGAGCGAGGCGGTTTGAAGTTCAGGATGCTCGCTCACTCGCTCGCTCGCTCGACAATGCGTGTGAGCTTGCTGGATAGCGCGATCGCCTCCCCTGACGACGCCAAGCGATCCGCTTGCGCTGTGCCATTCGATAGAGCTGCAGCCTCTTACACATACGCCTACTGACTTGCAACGCCTCGCGCCAGCACCTCTACCTGTACGCAACATGACATTGCCACCGACAGCAAACGATGGCGTTGCCAGCCCTGCCATCTGCTTGCGGTCGTCTGCTGGTGGTGAGCGAGCAAGCGGTCAGAGAAGGGGTGCGCGCGTCGTCCACCTTTCAAAGCCGTACGTCAAGAGTGAAAGACAGAAGGTGACACAGCGAGCCTCACCGCGAACCGCTTCGGATGCTGCTGCTCTGTGCGCATTCAAGGCGGAGATGGGGCGGGAGGCAGCTCCAAGCCAGTCAGTCGCTGCGCTTCTCCTCCACATCAACGTGTGTGCTCACATTTGTGGGTCAGCGCCACCGACACATTCTGATCCGCTCGCTCGCTCGCTTGCTTCATTCTCCAACTGGCAGGCTCTCTGTCATTAGCAGCTTCGACATCGTCGACGAACTTCATCACCGCCACTCCAGCGCTCGCTCGTACCTTCGCCATGAAGATCTTCCGCTCGCTCGCGATCGCAGTCTTTGCGGTCGTCGTCGGCATGACAGCGACAACTAACGCGGCGCGCAACGTCTCGGCCGTCGTCGACATCATTGCATACAATGACGTGTACGAGATGCTCCAAGACGACGTGAACGGCCTCAAGCTCGGCGGTCCGTCGCGCGTGATCCCGATCGTGAAGGAGATGCGTGCGAAGAACCCGAACTCGCTCGTGATCTTCGCCGGTGACACGATGTCGCCGTCGCTCTGGTCGTCGCAGTTCCACGGCATGCAGATGGTCGACGCGCACAATGCGATTGGCGTGGACTTTGCGAGTCTTGGGAACCACGAGTT
>JAASFN010001072.1:0-10617 GCA_023333795.1 Globisporangium rhizosaccharum | reverse complement strand
TCCTCGGTCCGTCCTGGGAGCATCGCAGCAATGACGGACCAGCGATTGCCCAAGCGCGCTTGCGCTTCCAAGATGATCCGGTCTTCCTCTGGTGTGTACGCGCCGCGGACAATGTTCGGGTCCAAGTGGTTGTGCCAGCGCTCGCGGCACTGCTTCGACGTTCGACCAGGGATCTTCGCTGCGACTTCGCCCCAGTTCTTCTGCTCGCTCGCAACGAGACGACGCAAGAGTTCGTCCTCTTGCGGCGACCAGTGGCCTTTCACGAGTCCTGGTGCAAGGACCTTTGTCCAGCGCTGGAGACACTGCGTGTGGTTCCGCCCTGGGACTTCAGCGGCAATCGCTTTCCAGTTCTTCTCGCGATGGCTCTCGACCGCTTGGCGCAGCGCTTCGTCCTCGTCTTTTGTCCACCGCCGCGGGTTCGCCTTGCGCACGGGGTGGCTCCGCTCAATCAGCGCAAACGCAGTCGACGGTGGCAGTCCAAGCGCTCCAGCGCCTGGCGTACTCGGCAATGGCGGCGCAACGAGCTGCTGCTGCTGCTGTTGCTGCTGCTGTTGCTGCTGCTTTGACGTGATGCTCTTGCGCTTCACTGGCGACGACGTCTGCCCGCTGCTCTGCGTCAAGCCGCGGTAATACCCTGCTGCTGTCACAGGCGTGACCGACGTCGGCGATGGCTCGAGCTTTGGCGTGAGACCACTGAGCGTGAGGCTCGCGACTTGGTCGCTGCTGCTGCTTGGCGCAACGCTCTTCCAGTCTGGAATCGACGTCAAGTGCGGATGACTGCTGCTCCGACTGCGGCTCGACGGTGTTGGCAACCGGTGTGGCTGGCTAAAGAGACTCGAGCTGCTACTGCTTGAGCTGTCGTGGCTCAGTGGCGGAATCAGCGGCCGCGAGAAGATACTCGGGAGCGCACCAGACGGCGTTCCACTGCCGTTCGCTTTGAACCGGTCCGCAGCAGCTTGGAAGAGCGGACTGCTCATGCCAGGGAGCGACGGCGTCGTCTGCGGCGCTGTGATCGAGAGCGGCGACCGCGCACTAAAGCTCGGCGGTTGGAAGCCGAGAGCGCTCGGGTACGCGGCGTTGCGGCTGCTGCTGCTGCTGCTGCTGCTTATTGTTGTTGCGTGCAGTGACGACTGCGGCGCTGGACCAGCTGCTGCATTGACAGCACTGAGCTGACTTGCAAAGAGCTGCGCTGCGCTCATGCTCTGGAGCTTCTTCTCGTGCTCAGCAGCGCCGACGCGCGGTGTGAGCGCGCGGAGTCCTGTGAGCGCTTGCGCTGCTTGCTCTTCGTGGATCGATGTGCGGCCAGTGTCACTGTCACTCGCATCATCCTCATCGTCGCCATTGCTGTGGAGGTTGTTGTTGTTGTTGGTCACTTGCGCAACTGCTGCGAGCGAGACTTTGAGCGGTGGCTCGAGCATTTCAACGTCGTGCTGCGGCTGCTCGTTGCTCGGAGTGTTTGTACGTTGCACTTGTTGTGTTGACACTTGCTTGTCTTGTTGTTGCACTTGCTGCTTGTCTTGTTGTTGTTGCTGCTGCTGTTGTTGTTGTTGCGCTTGCTCAAGTGCCATGCGTGACGCGTCTTGCAATGTGCTCATCATCGAGAGGTTGTCTTGAAAGAGCAGACGCAACGACTCGAGCGCAGCACTGGCGTCACGCTCTTGCAGCGACGCAAAGAACGCAACGATGCGCGCATACTGCACGCGCGCGTCTTCGAGCACAGCGGCGTTGTCGTTGTTGTTCCCATTGCTCTGTGTCGGGAGGCTCTGCAGCGCGTGCGCAACGAGGAGCTGACCAACACGCGTCGCTTGGTCTGCAAGCAAGCACATGAGTATGGAACGCATGAGTCAGCTTCACGTGCTTGTCTCGCGCTTGCAAGACATGCAAACAGAAGCCAAGCAAGGCAAGTGAACGCACCGACAGCGCGCGGAGTGCTGGCTTGGTCGTGGTTGTTGTT
This sequence comes from Globisporangium rhizosaccharum, assembly GCA_023333795.1. NCBI lineage: Eukaryota > Oomycota > Peronosporomycetes > Pythiales > Pythiaceae > Globisporangium > Globisporangium rhizosaccharum. The sequence continues at coordinate 8,663 of JAASFN010001072.1, read as the reverse complement.
GCTGTCGCTGTCATTGTTCGCGTCGCTGCCGTGCTGCTCGCGCAAGTGCGTGAGTGACTGCTCGAGGTCGGCTGCTGCAAAGCCGCAGTACGCGCACTGCACTGCGCCGCGTGTGGACGACGACGAAGAGGACGACGATGATGGCAGGTCGGACGGGTCGTCGTTCTTGCGCTTCTTCGCGTCGCGCGCGAGCGGCTCAGTTGGCGATGTTGCGTCTGCTGCGGCCATGACTGCTAGCTACTGTTGTGTGTGGATTCGGATCGCGGACGAGTGCTGCTGTTTCCTGGTGCGCAAGCTGTTGTATGAGCAGGGCGAGCGGGTGCTGCCAGCTGTGCGGTGTGTGGTGTGTCCCGCAAGTCTGGTTGGTGGTGTGGTGTCTTGCCAACGACACACGTAGTCGTGCGACTGACTCGACCGCGGCGCGCAAGAGAGCAAGTGACAACAGCAACAACGAGCGCACTTGCTTGGGTGGCTTCGCTTCTGGCTTCCGGCTTGGAGCTCGTGCAGGCTCGTGCTCGTGCTTGTGCTGCTCGTACTGCTCGTGTGTCTGAAAGAATAGTTTGTGAGCTGAAATCCTGCAGGCGAAAAAAGGGGGCAACTGAATAGAGCAAGTTGCTCTCTTCTCGACTGGTCCGCGCATGGCGAATGTCGCGGTATACTGTGTGCAAGTGAAAATGGAAGCGATAGGGCTCGGGGCGTCGGTTGCGCGATGCGGGGTCCGGCTCCTCGCAGCACGAACACAACGCATACAAAATCCAAGATGTGCGCAGTCAGGAGCCACGGTTTCCACGCTTCTCAGATTGCTGAAACAAAGTCTCGACTCGAACGAGACTTTTTGCTGTCGGCAAAGAAAAGCTTTTGTGCTGCTGCTGTGTGTGTTGTGTGGCTTCATTCCTCCTTCATGCGCGCACTCATGAGCTGCGTTGTCTTGGTTGTCTTGGATGATCGTAGTGCTCCGAGTGTTCATGCTCACTGCCGCTGCCGCGATCCACACAAAGCATGTTCAAAAACAGAAGTCGCAGTGTTCAGCGCCAAAGCGTCCGAATTCAATGGCGACTTGCGGGCACGAAACGCCACAAGATTCCATAATCTGAACTTGTGCCCAATGCGAGCACGAGTGCTGGCATGGCCTTTGCCATCGTGGTAACACCATGCTCATGATGTACAGCAGCAACAGGCTGGCAGCAACAGCGACTCGCAGTACACACACACTTGTACAAACAAAAGCACTTGCACAATGCCATTCGCGTCAAACCGACGGACTTGGCTGGCTCTGCGACGCCGACCGAAAACCGAAACAAAGACGCATCTCCTCTTGCGCGCGCAGCTGACTCCTCGCACCGACTCCCTGAATGGGTGCGTCGTGCGCGCGCTTCGGCTTCGACCAAAGGGGCATCACACTCAAAGCACACTCGATACCAACCGCCGACTGCTTACTGCTTACTGTAGCTGCTAGCTGGAGTGGCCATGCATGACCAGCCTAAGACGCAGCAGTTTCGCATATCCGTCGTCGTGGCGAGTCAATATGCGCGCGTACGTGAGTGCGTTGCGGTCCGCTCGATCATCGCCATCATCATCGGCTTGCTTTTGCCACTTGGCGCACACACATTCTCTCGCGCAAGAGCCACACCGCAAGATGTGCTCCCTTGGTTTCATCACGCTTGCAATTCGAACCTGTAAAAACAAGCAAACCGGTATAACTGCATTGAATCGCCAACACGATATTGTGTGACCCACATAAGCCTCTGACAATACATACGCATTTGCACCAGTAGATTTACGACGAGCTGGAAGAGCAGCAGCAGCATCGTCGACCATCATGTCTGGCAGCAACAAGAGCGACGACGTTGTGCGGTCGCGCATTGACGCGTCCAGCGGTCGCCTCACGTACGTCTCACATTTGCTCAGCTGCCATGAACAAATCGTCGTCACTGACCCAACAGCTCTCTCACACGCTCTCTCTCTCTCTCTCTCTCTCTCTCACGCTCTTGTCAACAGCTCGCTGCGCACGCCTGCTAGCGGCGACGGAGCAGCAGCGCCAGCACGCCGTCCAAAGGTCTCAGCTGTTTTATTACAGCGTATGACACATTGCAGCTCGCGTACTCACCGCGTCTTGTGTATGTTTGTGCGCTGTCTTCATTCAGTTCGTCCCGAAAGCCGCGAAGCGACGTCCTGCGACCGAAGGACAAGCAGATGTAAAGCCACCAGCGGCACAGCAGACGCATGCTGCGCCGCGCGAGAACAAAGCGCCGCGCGGTGACTTTGTGCGCGACCGCGCGCGTCCTGGTCGCGGCGATGTTGGTCGAGGACGTGGCGGACGCGGTGGTCGCGGCGGCCGTGGTCAGCTCCCAACTGGAAAGGTACCTGCAGCTCTGCTGTGTCTGTGTCCGTGTAGAAGTGCGCAAGTGCTAAGCTGCTTGCGTCGGGTAACGATAGGTGATGTTTGTCGGGACGCTCTCGAGCGGATCGTCGTACAGTGCGTCGTCGAGCACTGTTGCGCCGCGCGCGAGCAGCTCAAAGCCGTCAGCTGCAGCCGATGGTGTCGGCATCAGCGTCTTGGACGACGAAGACGGACAGCAGATGCACGACAGCTTCCACGCGATGCAAGTCGAAGAGCAGGTGCGGTCTCACCCCCTCACCGAGTGCCTGTTCTTGAGCCATGGGTCCGTCGTGCTCACACTCAGCTTCTCTCTCTATGTGTCTTTGGTTGGTTGGATGGGCAGTGGCCACCTGTCGTCGCGTCTGTGATGGCGCCAATGAGCTTGCCGGTTGTGCGGCAGCCAGAGCCACCGCACGCTGGCGCTGTGTTCTACGACTCGGTACGTTAGAGAGACGATGATTGGTGTCTTGTCTTGTCCTCGTGGATGCACCATCACTCACGGTCTCTTGCCCGTGAATGACGACTCGTATAGGACGGGCAGTCGCTCTTGCCAGAGGACTCGCTCCTGTTCATTCAGTTCCCGACGACACTTCCGCTGGCAAACGCCGTTGCGACGCTCCCAAAGAGCAAAGACACCGACGATGTGGAGATGGCGGCCGAGACGAGCACAGCAGCGCCATCACTCACGCCAGCCGAGATGAAGCGATCGAAGCTCGCAGTGAAGGACGAGACGGCTGCTGCTGCAGCTTCTGCAGGCGACAAGAAGAGTGACGACACGACTGACGAGCCGGTCAGCAGCAAGACCACCACCAGGTGCGTTGCCACCGTAAGCGATAGAGAGAGGGAGAGTGGGGCGATGACTGACTTACTGTCTGACTGGTGGACTTGTGCTGATGGTGCTGGGGTCCTCACAGTGCCGAGCAAGTGTATGACCGATCGCTTGCAAAAGCGCCAGGCGGGTTCATTGGCAAGGTACGCAGCTGACTCGTTTGCTTGCGTGCACGTGGTTTCCATTGTGGTGGAGCTCTCAACTGACAATTTGCATTTGCACCTTGACGCACTTGTGCTGGTTGTCTCAAACAATTACTGCAGCTGTGCATCCGCAAGTCGGGCAAGACTGTGCTCATGATTGGCGACAAGCAGTTTGAAGTCGCTGCAGCGCAGACGCCGTCGTTCTGCGAAGAGATTTACTCGATCGATACGACGGAGCAGCACTTGTATATGCTCGGCGGCGTTGAGCGCCACCTCGTCGTCACGCCAGACTTTGACGCACTGCTCTCTTAGACACCATGCTAGGACTGTGTGTTTGCGACCATTCTTGCGAATCGATACAAAGATCTTGCGAATCGATACAAAGAGACAGCAGCAGTAGGTTGTTGTTGATAGGTACTCGGAACATGCTGCTGTTGTCGGCATGAACAAGCAAGTAAACATACAGTCGAACGACTTGGTAGGTGCCATTGCGATGTGGACGGCAGCAGCACCACGTTTCTTGCAGCAGCACATACATCATCGAGTGCACTGTCGTATTGCGGTGGTGTGGATTGGGTGCACAGACACACACACACACATTGATTCGCGTCTGGACCTGGTAGAGAGCGAGCGGAGTGAGTAGCCATTTCAGACGATCCACCGTGACTCAAGTGGCATGACCGGATGGACGACGCGCCATGTGACAGCGAGTCGGTCTGTTCGCGAACACGACGAGCAACTTCAACATGGACCTCAATGTGTCCATCCGACCAAACACCTTGCACAAGTACACATTGACAACAAGCAAGAGGCAACATACTCATGACAACAAGAGCGACACGAAGCAACAACAAGCAAGAGGCTACAAGAGCGCGAGGACCACGTTGCAAAACCTAAAATAAAATTATATCAAAGTGTTCTCGTGCGCGAAAAGACCTGCTCGCATCATCGTCGTCGCCATCGTCGTCTGCTACGACTGCGAGTCCGATCGACAGACAGACCGGCAGCGCAGTCGACAGCGACGACGATAGACTACAGCCGAGCGGGTCGGCAGATATCCTTCGCTCGCAAACGCGTGTCTGTCGCTCGGCCTTGCCGACGCGCGAGACTGCAAAGGATGCAACTACTCGGGAGACTCGAGGCGCCAGTGCGTGCGCTTATTCGTCGTCCTCATCGTCGTCTTCATCGTCATCTTCATCGACCTCGTCGTCCAAGTGGTTCGTCTTGACCGAGTTGTAGTCGTCCATGGCCGACTGGTACTTGAGCTTCGCGTCTTCGTGCATCTTCTGGTACTTGACGCGCTTCTTGTCGGGCAGTGCGCGCCACTTCTCGGCCAACAGCGTCGCAATCTCCGTGATCTTCTTGTTCGGGTTCTCGCTGCGCACGCTGTCGCGGATCTCATTGCAGAAGAAGAAGTACGCCGAGAGCGCGCGCTTCGGTGCGTTCGGGTCCTTCTTCTTACGCGCCGACTTGGTCGCTTCGAACGATGGGTCTGGGACGTAGTCCTCCTTCTCCTCGGCGTAGCGCTTCTTGTCGGCCGCTGCGAGCTCGTCGTACGGCCGCCGCTCTTCGTCCGTGATGACCTTCCAGCGACGGCCAATCTCCGACGAGATCTGCAGGAACTCGAGCTCCGGCATCTCGCGCTTCACGGTGTCGCGAATGTCGTTCGAGAAGAACATGAACGCCGAGAGCGCGCGCTTTGGTGCGTTCTTGTCCTTCTTCTTGCGCTGCTTGCGCATCGGCGCGTCGTGGCCCTTGGCGTCCGTCTTCTTTGGGCGACCCACTCCGCGTGCCATCGTTGCTTGGTGGTGGTAGTCGAGCGTTTTCAAAAAATCTGAAATTTGCAAAGGCGAGCGACTGCAGCAGCTGGCCTTCTGTGTGTGTGTGTGTCGAGTGTGTGAGCGGACAACAAAGGCGACGACTGCGACGACGACTGCTTGCTTGGTCGAGCGAGGCTGGAGCGAAGACGGCGGCGGGCTTGGTTGTATGGAGCGCAAATTTAAACTGGGGATTCCCACACAAGGCGCTGTATCGGAAAACAACAGGCGCCGCACAGAGCGCACAGAGCGCAAGCAAGGCAAAGGGCCGGAGTGCGAAAAACCTCGGGCGCGTGCACCCTTATGCGGAAACAGCGAGGGAAAACGGATGCATCCCCCTCGCGCATAGAAAAACCTCGCGAGCGAGCCGCGGTGCACGCAAGTTGCACACTATATCGAGCCAAAACAATACGAAAGTGCACACTCGTTGAACCTCGAATGTGTTCCCGTACATCAACTGGGCATTGATGTGGTTCCGCTTCTTGCTGCTGCTGTGTGATTGTAGTAACATGTGTGTGTCTGTGTGAGATTCGAGTCGAGCCGAGTCGTTCGAGCAATGCAGCGTGTGCATGGGCGTCTAGCATATTGCCAAGCAGCGCATACATGGGCGCCTCCTCGACCTCTTCATTGACATCACTATCAAACACGAAAAGCAACAACACGAGCGCGAAAAATAGTCTGTTCTGTTCTGTTGCTGTTTCATCTCCTGTTTGCACTTGAGGATTGTATGCTGGCAGTCCTTTCGAGTCACCATAGAGGTTGCACAGAAGGAAAGCGCAGAGCGCCAGTTCTTGGGCAAGACACAAAAGGCTCGCTGCGCGCGCATTGGCTAAACGCAAATACTTCCGCCAATCGCTGCAGCGCACATGCTCGCCGAGGTTTTTCGTGCGAGTGTGGGAGGAGGAGCAGCGCCCCCTCTTCGACAACTACAGCGAAAAACCTCGGGCGAAACGCACTGGCTGGAGCCGACCACACAACACACACAGTCGCTCCACAGCCACGCCTTTGCATGCGTGTGTGTGCATTTGTGCATCCAAAAGAGTCGATGCTCGATTCCTGCGTTTGCTATTGCAATCGATCGGTTTGAGGGAATGCAAATGCGACAGAGTTATTGACGCTTTCAAGCGACAGTTCTCTCTCTACTGTGCAAAATAACCTCTACAGTTTACATACAGAATCGTAGCGATCATTAAACCCCCACCCCACTACTCTCACACAATGATTTGACCCCCTCCCTCCTCTCGCCGATTTTGACGATCTTCTCGACACACACACACGACAACACTCAAAGATCGACGAACAGAACGGATCAATATGGCCGACACCTCTGCTGCTGCTGCTGCTGCTGCTGCTGCTCCTGCTCCTGCTCCTGCAGCTCCTGCTGCAGTCTCACCCAAAGCGACGTCTGCACCTCCTGCACCAGCAAAAGCAACCCCTGCTTCTCCTCCTGCTGCTGCTCCTGCGACAGCTACGGCTGCTCCTCCTGCTGCCCCGGCGCCAAAGTCCGCCAAGTCAGCGCACTTTGCAGACAAAGATGGTCTCTTCCAGACCGTTTGCCGGCCGTTCATGAACCGGAAGTGCGCGCGCGGCGAAGCGTGCAAGTTTGTGCACGACAAGCAGCTCTGCTCGCACTTTTACCGCACAGGCGAGTGCAAGTTTGGCACCGAGTGCCGCAAGAACCACTTTGTGACGGTGTCGGACAAGAAGTCTGCCGCTGATGCTGGTGCAGCACCAGCAGACGCTTCCGGTGACGCGTCCGCGACTGCAAAGAAGAGCAAGAAGCCAGCAAAGGACCAGAAGCCGGACGACAAGAAGTCGACAAAGGGCGAGCAAGCCAAGGCGAAGAAGAAGAGCGAGAGCAGCAGTGACGCTGCCAAGCCCAAGGACGCATCTGCTACTTCATCAGCTAAGCCAAAGGACGCAAGTGACAAAAAGAACAAAACGAAAAAGCCCAAAGCCCACAAAACGAAAAAGAACACCGAGTGCTTCGACCCGATGACAGCGCCAGTCGACTTGCGCGTGACGTACGACCTCGGGACGCACAAGGACACGTTCTCGACGTCGCTCACGACGCGCGACGTGCTCTTGGCGCCGAACCTCTTTAGCGACTTCAAGAAAGGCGAGCTGTACGCCAAGCTGGTGGCCGAGATCGACGCATGCGGCGTGCCAGCTGAGCGCTTGCTCAAGCTCTGGCACGGCAACGCGACGATCGAAGGCACGCACTTGATCGCCGACGACAAGACGAGCTGGAAGCGCGCGTGTCCGACGTTCCACCTCGTGATCGACCGCGTCACGCAGTTCTTCAAGCTCTCGGTCCAAGCGACGCGGTTCAACTGGTACAAGGACACGTCGCAGTGGAAGCCGTTCCACTTTGACGCCGCGGCCGTGAAGCCCGAGATCGCCGCGAAGCAGAACTTCACAGTCGGCATTTCATTTGGCGCAACGCGTGACGCGGCGTTTGAGCATGCGGAGAGCAAGACCGTCGTGAGCATTCCGCAGCCAGATGGCTGTGTCTACGCGTTTGCGCGCGACACGAACGTGCTCTGGCGCCACGGCATCTTGCAGGACACGCCCGTGCGGGATGAAGGGCGGATCTCGGTCATTGCCTGGGGCTGGATCGACGGCATGGTCGACCCAGTGCAGGAAGCGGATGCGATTGTCACAGCTGTCACTGCGACGTCGTAAGAAACCGGTGGAGTCAGGACAGACAAGCAGCTCGCAGTGTAGACAGCCAGACAGAGCGAGAGCATGCACTCTTGTTCACGGAGCCTCAGGTCGTCGAACTGCTCAAACAGCGTTGAAGTCGACATCACGTTCTCGGCTTGCATGCTTTGGTTCCCGTATTGGATACCTCGGTTTTGGATGACTCAACACTGTGAGTGGCATCTCCCTCGCTCTCTTCTGCTCGTTGTCGTCAGAGCTCAGAGCTCAATCGTGACAAACGTCTTCGTCTTGGTCGTTGTAGTCGTAGCTGCTGCTGATGAGGCGCTGGTGCTCGTGCTCACTGCGCCGTTGAGCTCTGCAATGATTGCGCTGCGTCGAGTCTGGAGCTCGGTCTTGCGCGCGACCTTGCGCTGCAGCGGAGGCGACAGCTCGCTCTCCTGCGCTCGCGCTTCGAGCTTTTCAATGTCTTTGAGCAAGCGGTTGAGCTTGCTGAGCTCTTGCTTGAGCTCGCTATTGTTGCCTTTGCTTTTGCTACTGCTGCTGGTGCGATCCGCATTATCAGTGCGACGTGCTTGTGCATCTGTCGACGGACGTGGCGAAGCTGCTGCTGCTGCCTTCGTGCTTTGCTGCTTGTCCACAGTCTTGCTCTCAAGGGCCAGTGACTCGAGGGACAGCGCTTCTGCGTCGCTTGGTCGCAGTCGCTGCTGTGTCTGCTGTTGTTGTCGAAGACGTGGTGAGGATGCAGCGGATACGCTACCTGCAGCAGCTTGCTGTTGTGCCTCTTGCTCGCGTCGCTGCCAGTCGTACACACATCGCAGGTGAACGTGGTG
>JAASFN010001071.1:0-10629 GCA_023333795.1 Globisporangium rhizosaccharum | reverse complement strand
ATCGCGTCCAACAACACACTCGTGTGCGCCATGCACTTGCTTGGTGACTTCGGATGTATAAGAGCAAAGGAAGAGAGCGAGAAGTGAACTGGCGCAACACTGCGCTACACTGCATGAGCGATGCGAGCTGTCACACGACATGCGATATCCATACGGCACCATGTCACTTTGCTCCAGCAGTAGTAGCAGTGTGAACCAAGCCTCGGACGAGCCGAACCAGAGCCGGGGCTCGGCGTTTTTTAGGGAGCCGAAAAAACGAGAGCTAAAAAACCTTAGCCGTGCTCCCTCTGAAAAACCTCAGAGAGACGCAATTAAGCGGAGTGAAACTCAGAGAGTCGAGAAAAGGCTCGTTTTGAAGGCCCGTGATTGGTCAAAACATGCACACGTGTGATTCGTCAAAATAGTAAGGTACGCATCAACGTCATTTTCAACGTCACTTTGACAAGAGTAAATGGTGACATGGACGTCGCTACTCATGTCGCCGTGGCGCTGCTGCCCGTGATATGGCGCTGCTGCTCAAGTCGCCGTGGCGTTGCTGCTCAAGTCACCATGGCGCTGCTCGTGGACTTGGACTCGCGCAGGCGACTGGCGACTGGCGACTGGTGACTGGCGACTGGCGACTGGCGCAGCACCGGCGGTGTGCGGCTTGCCGTATTGGTCCGACGTTGATCTGGCGAATTGTTTTTTGGCGAATGGTATCCTTCGAGCAGGAGCCTACTAAGTGCGTATCTTGTTTGGTTCGCGATCTTTTGGTGTTTGTGAACTTATTGCTCGCTGGCTCTCCAAATTTAGGTAACGAGCCAACGAATCTTCCATTCATGGCTCTCCAAAAAGATGTCGAGGCGTGTATTTGAGAAAAATTGGCTCTGAATCGTTGGGCTCGTCGGAGGCTTGGTGTGAAGTGCTTGAACAGCTTGAGCAAGAAGACGAGCAAGAGAAGCTCTGATGCGCGCATGGATAGTCGATAGTCACATGCGTTCTTTCATATGTGCACTCTCCCACAGGCTCATGGGGCGGAAGACAGCAGCTGTGCTTTCGTTCGAGCGTATTGTGAGTGGCGAGTCGCACCACAACCACTGCAATGAGCAAGACGGACGATGTCGCTGTCGTGTGTCCTTTCACTAGCAGGCAAACAAGTGTGTGTTTCGTTCTCGCATTCGATCCCACGAAGCGGTGCGAGGTACGTGTCGACCTGACCTGCCGGTCAAAACCCGCCAAAACCCGCCAAGACTTGAGAAGACTTGAGAAGACATCCCAGACAGCGGACCATGACGATCCCACTTCAAGGTACTGCAGAATGGCTACGCGTGCCGTCACGTCCATGTCTGGTCACATCCCTTCATGCTCTCGCTCTCAAGACGAGCTGCTCGTATCGCGATCGCTTGCTTGCTTCCACGTCGATCGAGCCAAAGCGGCCAGTCTACTCGCGCTGGAAATACTATCGGGAGTACTCCATCACTCCATCGCTCCATCGCTGCTACTATAGCGTAACATGGCACCAGCTCTTCGCGTCGTCACGTTTCGAGTGCTGCCTCGAGCGCCAGCTCTTGCAGTACAGCGTACGTACATTCGTACTCCAGATGATCTGGCCGCTCTCGCATGCGCCTAACCGATGCAATTATCAAGGACGATACTCTGACGAGAGCGACTTGACGACTCGAGCTCCGCTGTCGTAAGGCCAAGTGCAGCATGCTCCAGCTGCTCTCTCAATCGATCTGGTTGACACGAGATGAGTGCGCGTCGAAGTCGACCACGCAAAGGCGATGTAGAAATATGCGACTGCTCCTGTTGGAGTCCCACCGACTCGAGTGTCCACACGAAGCAGAGTCCACTTGCTGGTGCTTGCATTGGAGCAATGTCTGCCTGAGCAGGCTAACAAGCCAGCGAGTGAGTGAGTCGCGCATGCTCGCAAAGAAACCAGCTGCATGAGCTGAACTGAGCTGATCAGCTCGAGAGACAAAGGGGGAGAGAGAGAGTGCTTGCGCACGACCTCACCGCACTGCCGACTCTGTCTTTCGCGCTCGCTCGCTCGTTGTCCAGCAAGCACTCATGCTGCTCGCACGATCTCTGTGACGACGCTCGAAGCATGTGCGAGACGCGCTTTCATGGACGCTGCTGCTGTTCTTGCTCCTCAGTTCCCAATTGACTCGATCGTACACAACGCGAACGAGACGCATACACGTGTGCTATCCCTCGACTTTGCTTGATCGCTCGACACACACACGCCGACACCCTCTTGTTCTGCTACCTGCGTCAAAGACACGAGAAGTCTCGACTCGACACCATCCGCAACAACAATGACAAAGATGACGATGATGCCAAGTGCTGATATGGTGATCGACTCGGACCGCTTGACCGGAGTAAAGACTTGGTTGTCTCCGATCGTACTCAGTAGCGACCTCGATGGCAGCAGCGGCGCCTTTATCGATCACGACACTCTCAGCGGCAGCGATGACAACGATGACGAGGTCCTGCGACTGACATCAGCACTCAGTTTTCGTGCGAGCGTGACGTTTCTCAGTATCGACGTCAGTGCAACGGCCTCCAGTGTCGAGAGTAGCAGCAGTGGCAGCAGCAGTGGCTTCGAGGCGACGGATGCTGACATCACCGCCGCCATCGACAATGCAGTGCTCGGGCGACCATCCATGTCGGCGCCTGCTACGCCACGCCCACTCCAGCAGGTCCAGACACGAACCACTCAAAGCATCTTGCGACGCAAAAACCGATGCGAGCGAAGCACGACGTGGCTAGTGCGCAAGCCAACACGACGAGTGAGCTCAACAAGCGATAGCTACCAGTTCGAGCGCGCACTCCACGTCTTCCACTGCTCAGTGTAGCCAACGGGTTGCTAATAGAGCGACAAGTACACATTCCTGTAAGTTACAAGTACATTGTGAGCGCAGCAGCACTAATGTACGACATGCTTGAGCGGCTCGCACCACATGTCAGTGATACCAGCAATGCAAGCGATGTATTGTCTTGTATCTGCACATGTCGTCGCCATGGTCGTTGCTTTCTCTCTCTTGCTATCAATCATTAAAACACGTGCAACACAAGAGAGACCTACTGGAGTGTGTTTGGCCAACACACGCACTTGCACAAGAGCGAGCGCCAACATGCAGTGCGCGTCCTGTCTACGTGGACGTGAGTTGAAGTGAGTGCGTTGTCCAGAATGTCTATCATCGCGTCTGCTCGTTTACTGGATCTGGATCTGGATCTGGCGGTGCCGATGCGCGGTCCTTTTTGCGCATCACCACCATCTGGGGCATCACTGCAGTTTCGACCAGCAGGTAGTCCACCACCACCACACTCGCACTCGAACACGCTCAAATGGCGCTGCCTAGCCGCCAGTGCTTCGATCAGCATCATAACGTACAAACATGCAGCAACAACCGCGAGCATGAGTGCGAGATGCTGGTGTGGACACTATGCGTGCTTCATCGATCGAGTGATTGATCGAGCTTGGAAGTATGGACAGTGGTGTCTGTCGTCCAGGACATGCGTATGCCCATATCGAGAGACTGCCGCTGGTAGCTGATAAGCACACACATACACAAGTCGTCTCTCTCTCTCTCTCTGTCTCTCTCTCTCTCTCTCTCTCTCTCTCGCTATCCACCTCGCAATTTCGTACGTGCTGACCGCTTCGGTGCGTCAAGTGAGCAGCAGGAGCAGCACCGAGACGACACTCGTTGCGTGCCTCGCCTCACACACATCACGCCTGACCAACCACCAGACAGATAAACAACAACTTAGTCAACGCAACTGCATCTGGAGTAATAGCAGCATGTCGCGTCGAACCAACTGGACCGAACCGACTTGCCAAACAAGTCGCGAATGTGAACCTGAGTGCGAGCATCGTCCCATTCGGAGCAGCTCGCACCTGGGGTAGCGCAGTGGTGCGATATCCTCGCGAATGGACAACAGCTGTAGCTACTGTAGACTGCACCGAGAACAACAGCGCCTCGCTGCTGCTATTGGTGTTGCTCTTGTATGTGATCAAGAGCCAACCAACCTACGAGAACGAGATCGAGCATGGACTGCGCAGAAACAGTCAGCGCTTGTTCTCCTCCTCTTCATACTCTTGATCATGTTCTCGTTATTCTGCATGACATCACGATGGTCCGCTTTACCAACAAGCTAGCGAGAGAGTGTGAGCAGCAGCCTTATGTGTTTTGTGTGTGTCTGTGCCCTCTGTGCGCACGGACCGATCTAGGCGCCTTCTTCGCACGGACTGACGCGCAGATCCACTGTCCACAGTGGTGTACACACTCCTGCCCATATTTCCCGCTCGAGCTCACACACACCCAGACACACTCACTCGATTGATCGACTGATCTGTTGTCGGCTGTCTGCACCACTCTATCTCTATATCTCTCGCTGACTCGGCGATCAAAGCCACGCGCGCTTGGCGACTGTGCTCACTCTTGAACTTGCCACGACACGAGTACACATCCGCACACTCGCCAACCAGCTGGTATCCGTATCACGTGCGCTTCAACACACACACTACCACATGTGCTCGCTAGCAGCCAGCAACAACAATAGCAACCGCACCATGCCACCGCACCTCTCGCTTGTCATGCGCTCCGCATCGTTGGATCTCGCGACCGACGCGTTCGCAGCCTCGCACTTGGTCGACTCGTTGGACCTCGACGCAATTGACCTCGACACGACTTCTTTATCATCATCCTGCGACTCGGACATCGACATGCTCTCGCTGTCGTCATTTGGGTCCCCGACGTCGCCGACTGCTGCGATCACATCAAAGCACGTTGAGACCGACGTCTTTGGCATGAAGAGCGCGCTCTTTGACTTTGATGACGCGATGATGTGGACTCCCGACGACAACGACGACGGTGCCACGGAGAGCGACGACATTGCGCTCCTCGCACTCTCGTCACCATCATCGCCATCCATTGTAGTACCAACAGCAGTGTCCGCACCAACACATGGACGCAAGTGCACACCGTGTCTCGAGATCGACGGGTCATGGGTCATGATCGAAATGAGCGACGTCGTGATTCTCGAGACATCGCCATCGCAGCCACACGAGACGCACGCGACAGCCAGTGGACCACCATCACAACCTGCTCCGACCTCTACATTCCCAGTCTCGACGCCAAGTGTGACACGACGACGACGACGTGCGACTGCTGCAGCGTCCACTGCGACGATCTCGCCTGTGAACACGCGACAGCGCACAGCAGCGAAGAAGAACAAGACGCAGCAGCAGCTGGCAGCAACAGCAGCAGTAGGCACGACCACGGACGTGCGAGGTGGACTGCAAACAACCACACCCTCACCACTGCACCGACTACAGCCACCAGCAGCTCGCGTCTCAAAAACGACCAAGACCACAGCAACAACAACCAAAGCCAAAGCGACAACAGCACGTCGACCACGCGAATACAAAGCCAGAGCACTGGATCCGACGACGCGAGTGATGCAGCGCAAGACCAAGCAGCGCGGCTACGAGCGCAACTACCGCGGCCGCTTGCGCACGCAGCGCTGCTACGACGAAGTCACGTGGCTCGAGTGCGAAGCCGCACTGCGCAAGCTGCTCGCGCGCAAGCAAGCGCTCGTGCTTGGTCCACGCAGTGAGACCAAGATGGCAACGGTGACAACGACACAGAGCAACAGTGCATTGCCACCACCAACAGCGTCTACTGACCACCAGCGAGTGCTGCGCAAGTACACGCAGCTCGTGCACGAAGAGCGCGCGCTGAAAGACGAGCGCGTGTACTTGCGCGCGGTGGACAGGTGGTGCAAGGCGCTCGACATCTGGGGCGCCGAGACCGAAGCAAGTCGCACGCTCCGCTTTGAGCTCAACACGCTCCCGCAGTTGCACGCGCACCCGACGTTCACTGGGTTTGTCTGGTGACGTTTGTGTGTTTGGATGTCTGGAGATGCAAGCGCATCTGGTCGACAAGTACGTAGTGTGTTGGAGTCGCAGTAGCTGTTCAATCTGTACAAATGCAAGTGTCTAGTCCAATGCAAGTCAAATGGAGCAATGACAAGATGCCATGGGCATGTTATGAAGCAAGTGAGCGACTGGTTCTTGATCAAACCAGCCAAACCTCCAAGACTATCGATCGACTGTGTTGAACAGACACTACCAACCCACAGATCTGTCACTTTGCCTCAAGTGAGTTGCGCTGCTGTCGATACCAGTGAAGCAAGCAAACAAACGCTCGACAACCCGAAAAAGGGTTCGAACGAGAGAACGCGATGTTTGAGCAGCACTTCAACTTGGATGACACCAGATCTTGGACTGGCTGTTTTCTCGCACGTCAAAAGCATGCTCGCTCTTTTCTCCCCAAATCGCTCGTTTATGAACGAGTGTGTCCATCTCAAGTGTGTCGCTCCGATCAAAACTATGCCACAATTGTATGAGTTTTATGTCGATTCTGCGCCTTGTCGAGATCGAGCAGAAGGGAGTGAGCACACTCGCTTGCTGCGCTTGATCAAGCGATCGCTTCGTCAGTGCACATGGCCAGGCATGCTCGTTTGTGCAAGGAAACAAAGCAAGACACGTCATCACTCGTCTTGTTATATGTACTTTTGTTTGATCAACTCGAGACGTTTGAAGCAGCAACAGCGGTAGCACTCGCAACACAAGCAGGCATTGTCATCCCAGCGATCGCAGTCAAGCAAGACATCGACAAGTGGTCTTTGTATGAAGTCTATATGACGCAAGCAAACATGCAGCACTTGTGCATGTGAAGATGCTCAAAGCGTTCGTCTATCGATCTATCTATCTATCAACCAGTCTGTCTATCACAGCGTGTTGTTGCTGCTGTGTGTTGTTGTTGTGGCTATTTCTGCAGTTGCGCAGAGCTTCCAACGACTCTCGCTCTCGAACGTACTCGCTCACACTGACAGTCGACTTCACATCGAGCGTCACCAGCAAAAGCCAAAGAACGTCGGACATCCAGGCAGCAGTGACAACGCGCTGATCTGGCGCCGGATCGCGCGACTCGGCTCGGACTCGCCGCCCCACAGATGCAGCGCATAGCGCCACGAGTGTGCTGCAGTCAGTAGCGCGTGCTCTTCGTGCAGTGCGCGTGTGTGGTGGAGCAGCTCAATGTATTCTTTGAGCAGTGGTCGTTGCTGTTGTTGATGCTCTGGAGTGTGCTTGGTTGCAGCGACTGTCGTGTCACCTTGACCGACGACAATGACATCAGCAACTACTGCTGGCCATGCTTTGCTGGCCACCTGAGCGCGCTTGGCAGACAGCAACGCACGCAAATCGCGCTCGAGCGACATCCAGAGCGCCTCGTCCTGCACGCGCTTCGAGCGCAAGCGGCCGCGGTACGTGCGTTCGTAGCCGCGCTGCTTGACTTTGCGCACTTGCTGCTTGACGGTCGGTGTCGTTGCAAATGTGGAGCTGCGAGCGCGTGTGGTCTTGCCGTACGGATGCGATCGCTTGAACGTTGGCTCATGCGTCGGCGTGGCGTGCGCGGCTTGACCAACGGGTGTAAGCGACAGGCTGGAAGCCGCGTCTTGGACATCAACGTTGCTCTTGCTCTTGCTCTTGCGCTCATTTGTGAGCTTGTTCGTGTGCTTTTGCTTGCTGCTGCGCTTGTCAGCAAACAAGTCGCGGTGCCGCAGCTGCTGCTGGAGAAGATCGCCGACAAGCGGTGCACCCGACTCGTCGGTCCAGACGAAGCGCTCGTCGCAGAACCATAAGTGTTGGTACGGCGACGGCTCGTGCATCACTTGCATCAGCTGCTGGTCGTGCATGTGCACAAGCGATGGCGAGTAGAGCGTGTGCATGTGTGGCATGCCACTTGTTGCTGCTGCTGTCGACAGAACATGATCGCGAGGCGACAGTGCAAACGCTGCGTCGTCGAGCCAAGTGCACTTGAGAGCGTTGCTGAATGTCGACTCGACTGTGTGAGTTGGCGCATCGAAGCTGAAGTACGCAGTCGTCGTCGGTGTCGTTGGTGATCCGATCCAGCAGTGGTCCATTGTGCTGCCACTTGCAGTGGCATTGACGGATGCAAAGCTGAAGCTTGACGGAGTTGTCGTGAAGACGCCATTCGCACCACTGAAGCGGAGTGACGGCGACATGGCAGCCGACATGGTGTCCATCGCGTCGTCGTCGACCATGTCGATGTCCGCGTCGAGACAGAACGCGTCGAGCCAAAGTGCGAGTGGATCCCAGTCGTTCGTGACTGCTGCATCAGGTGCGATGCATGTGGTGTCACGCATGATGACAGTCGGAACGGTTGTGTCCGCAGTGGCGACAGTGGTCGAGGCGAGCGCTGTCGAGACTGGAGCGAGCGACTGCGTTGGCGTCGAGTTCATCATTGCAGCAGTGACAGCAAGTGTAGATGCAGTGGTGTCGAGGAGGTGGTCAAAGAGATCGAAGGTCGAAGAAGTCGAACTTGGAGCTCGAACACGTGTGTGGAGGCTGTCGATGGCAATACTGACTGGCGTGGGAAGGTCGCTCGCTGGCTGAGACGGCGGACCAATTTTGCGATCTCAAGTGGACTCGACGTGGCGGAATGAGCAGTGAGCACGAGCGTCACGAGGCGGATATCGCCATCGCTTGGTGTTTTGCGATGCTGACTCGAAGAGATCGGTCGGTCGGTCGGTCACTTCGTTCCTCCTGTTGCTGCTATGCATTGCTGCATTTGCTACTGCATGTCGTGCTGGCTCGAGAGAGCATCATCGATTCGGTGGTGACCTCGTACCGTCAGTCGTCTCGCTTCGGTTTGGTTCACGACACCTCGACACTTGAAGAACTCAAGAACTGAAGATGAAGTGCTGAGGCGAGAGCGAGAGCAAGAGAGCAAGCTGTTCTCGGGGAGTGGCTGCTCGACAAAGCCGCTGCAGCGTATCGCACGCGACTTGGCTTGATGTGAGCAGCAGCAGTAGTAGCAGTCGTGGTACTACAGCTGTAGCAACAACAACAACCACGACGACGACGATAACGATGGACCATCTCGATGCGAGAGGCAAGCGACGCGAACGTACGAAGCACACACACATGGTGTTGACACTTGCTCACTTGCCAGTGCTTGAACACTCGAATGCATCCGGAGCAGCGGATGGATTCTCTGCTCGTGCCCACTACTACCGACTCGACTCGACTCGACTCGAATGCAACTGCAAGAGCGACGAGCGAGTAGACGACAGTGGAGCGCTGCTCATTCATTCACTATGCACTCACTCACTCACTCACTCACTCTCCCGCACACTTGCTCGTGTACGCTAGCTCCTTCACCTCCGTCACTAGCTCTCGCTCTCTCTTGCGTCGAGGTCGGAAATGCCCATCCAGTTCGCGTTTGGGTGGGAACAGCGATCGTGTACTGTGGTGCCTTGCCACGACGCTACGATGCGACGACGACAACATCAACAACATCAACGACAGCAGCGCACCGAACCGCTCTTTCGCGTCTCTTCGTGACAATAGCAATGGTGGCTGACTGATAGCAACGTGTCGTCAAACAGACGCATACACACAAACGCTCGCTCGCTCGATCTTGATGTCCGGAGCCAAGAGTCGAACGCGTCAACGTCAGTTCAAGAGAGCCATTCCACTACACACCCAAAGAACCACTCTGCCCACGCTCGAGTGTCCACGTCGTGCAGTCGAAACTTTCATTTGCGCACGAATGGAGCCACATTACTGCCTGCCAAGATGGTTGGCTGCTTGTCGAGTTGTCTGTCTGTCTGTCTGTCTGTCTGTTTGTCTGTCTGTTTGTATCCTGACTGACCAGCGCGTCCATCAGTGCATCCATACATGCGCTCGACTGATAGCATGTGTCCCAATGACAGTATGTCTACATGTCTGAATGTCAAGGACAACCAGACAAACCATGAACGAACTGTGAACTCGCGAGTGATAGACTGAGCAAGTGGAAGGAAGAAGCAAACGTCTAAGAGGTCAGGACACAAGAAACGAGAAAAGCAGAGAGCAGGAGCGGTGGTGGTTCGTCCAAGCGTCTTGTTGTTGCCGCTTCTACTGTATCCATTCCATGTCGAGGTGTCGAGGTGTTGAAGCGCCAACAGCGATGCACCGATGCAACGACGCATGGTACTCGTTTGCTTGGTTTGACTGGCTGTCTATGTGTACAGCGTACAACTGACTGACTTGCTCACAGTGTCCACTTGCCTACTACTCGGTTCAATGTTTGTCCTACTTGGGATTGCGAACTCAACGAGCAAGCCAGCATAGCCATACCTAGCCAGCATTCGTGCTCGTCCAAGTGCGAGCAGCAACTAGCGTGCGAAATGAGCAGGTTACGAGCCAGCGAGCAAGTCAGTGAGTGTACGCTTGCAAGACGTTCGCGCGCGTTCACTCGTGCGCTTGCTGTCGAGAGCTAACTGGCGAGCACAAGGGCAATGCACTCAAGTTGTCCTAGTCGAGGTCCATTATGAGATGCTCTGGTTGTTGCTGAACATCGTTTAGGACCAAATCGACCGCAGAGGAGCACCATTATACTTGCTCGTAGCAACACAAGAGGAGCAAGCAGGTCACGAGCGCGGTGCACAGCTCGTCAAGCGATGGAATCTTTGTGTCGACCACCTCAACGTTGAAGTTAGTCTCAGACTCAGTCAATTAGATCTCGCGCATCAGATTGACTGCCAGTTCGATTTCTCAGCACAGAGCTCTTGATT
>JAASFN010001070.1:0-10639 GCA_023333795.1 Globisporangium rhizosaccharum | reverse complement strand
GCGCGTGCACGAGAACACGCGGATCGTCGGCGGCAGCGACGCGTTCAGCGCCTCGGCGAGTCCGTTCACGCGGCCAGTCGCAGGATCCACTTGCTTCTCTTCATCGATCAAGAGCTTGCCAGAGAACTAGCGTCAAACATATGTAAAGCTCGCTGTATGATGTGGAGCTGCTTCGCTTCAAGCTTGCCAAGTGGCTACACTGTGTGCTGTACACTAATATGTGTGGTACACATATATTTGTAGTCCACACATATCGTACACCAATAGATGTGGCACGGGCATTGGTTGCGCTCGAGCTTGTTTGACAGACCATCGCAAGACGTCATTGGCGACGACCACCAGCAGCTCCATTGACAGCACCGACGACCGCTATGGTGAAGAAGCGCACGCTCACGCCACTGCCAGTGTTCGACCAGAAGGCGCTGCCCGAGTTCCTGCGGGAACATGGCTTCAAAGAGATGCACGCGCTCACGATCTGGCGCCACTTGGCCCAGCACCCGACGCACACGTTTGAGCAGATCCCGCACCTCTCGAAGAAGCTCGTCGAGCTCCTGAACGCCAACTTTGCGCACTTTACGACGACATTGACAGCTGAGCAGCGGTCGCAAGACGGCACTGTGAAGCTCCTGTTGCGCCTCCAGGACGGCCACGAGATCGAAGCGGTGATCATGAAGCACACAGGTCGCAACACGCTCTGCGTGTCGTCGCAAGTCGGTTGCCAAATGGGCTGCACGTTCTGCGCGACTGGCACAATGGGCATCATCGCGGACCTCTACAGCGGCGAGATCCTCGAGCAGCTCGCGTACGCCAACACGGTCGCGCCGATCCGGAACGTCGTGTTCATGGGCATGGGCGAGCCGCTGAACAACTACGACGCCGTGCTGTCAGCGATCAAAGCGATGACGAGCGTCTTTGGGCTGGCGCCGAAGCACATTACGCTCTCGACAGTCGGTGTGATCCACCGCATTCGGCAGCTCACAAAGGTGCGTGTGGCATCATGCCCTGCTAGGCACTGGCACGACCGTCATCTGCCAGCGGACAGTGGCACTCGGTCCACGTGCTAACAGAGCGATCGACTGCGTCGTGGTGGTAACAATGACTGCATGATGTCTGTAGGACGCGCCGCTTGTGCGTCTTGCGCTGTCGCTCCACGCACCGACCCAGGAGATGCGCACAGAGATCGTGCCAACGTCCAAGGCGTATCCGCTCGACAAGCTCATGCAGGCGATCGACGAGCACCTGGCCATCAAGTGCGTCTACCATACGATCTGACTCATAGACTGACTGACTGAGTATCCCAGTGATGGCTCACGGATGCGGTTGTATGAATGGGCGTGTGCGTGTCTGAGCAGAGAAGGTCGGCTCGTGATGGTCGAGTACTGTATGCTCGAAGGCGTGAACGACTCGATCGAGACGGCGCACATCCTCGGAAAGCTCTTGCAAGGTCGCTCGGTGCACGTGAACTTGATTCCGTACAACACGACGGACGTGAGTGCGCAGTTCCGGTCGCCGTCGCCTGAAGCGATCCGCGCGTTCCACAGCGTCTTGCGCGAGCCGTACAACCTCAAGGCCACGATCCGCGAGAACCACGGCACAGACATTGACGGCGCGTGCGGCCAGCTCGCGCTCAAGAGTAAGAGCGAGAACGCGGCGGCGCAGAAGGACATTGAAGACTTTGGGAAGCTTGCGCGCTCGTTCAAGCGAGTGCCGAGCCCAAAGAAGAAACAGCCAGGTCTCTTGGCGACTGTCAACGACTTTGTCGACCGCAACCAGCAGACAGTCGGCTTTGTGCTGCTCGGTGCCGCTGCCGTGGTGCTTGCGATCGGCTTCGTGCGTCGCGCGCGAGCGCATGTCTAGACTCCTTGAGCAACGCCTGATAGACCAATGAGCCCAGGGAAGAGATCGTCGCATGAGACGAGCAGCGAAAGAACGAGCGTACGTATAGATACGGTAGCTAGACAGTGCATGACGAAGCAGCAATGATAAATGCTTTGCTGTCAAGATCGAGTCGTTGCGAACACATCAGTGGCAAGCCATTCTCCCGTCCGCTCCATACGTACTATGCGAATGTATGTCTGCTCTTGTATGATCCAGCAGCAAGTGTGGTCGACAGTCAGCATTATCCTATACTGCTTGCTCGCTTTTGATAGCTGCTCGGTGCTCGCACAAGCACTCGATTCGACCGATTCGACCGATTCGACCCAGCCAACTCAGGTGCCATGTGGCACCATGTTGCTTGCGTGTTGAGTTGGATAGGGTGGGCGACGCCGTGTTTGGCAAAGCAATTAAAACTACAAAAAGCGGAATCTCGCCGCGCTGAATCAGGCAGGTCATCTCGCCGTTAATCAAGGCTGAGTCGACCTCTGCAATGCGGGAAAATCCTCGGAATCAAACGTAAACCTCTGCATGTACGGTCAAAAACTGAGACCACGTCGAGTCTGAGTCCGCGCGGCACCAAGATGGGCACACACGCATTTTGTCGTCGTGACTGCCAGTGCGCGAATGGATGGATGGCGCATCTCGTCCGACTGCTGCTGCGACCGCGCTGCTCCTGCCGGCCGTGGCGAGCATCGCTTGCGACCACTGCCTGCGCAACGCCATTCCGCCAAGAGCTCCGTCCCGCACGCACGCGCGCCGCCTCCTTTGCATCACGCACACGACCGCCAACGACAACCATGGCTGCTGCTGCTCCGACGACTGAGAAGAAGTGGTTCTCCGAGACCGAGGCGCTCTGGCCGGGCCAGAAGTTCTCGCTCGAGATGGAGGAGGTGCTCTTCCAGGGCAAGTCGGACTTCCAGGACGTGCTCGTGTTCAAGTCCGCGACGTACGGCAACGTGCTCGTGCTCGACGGTGTGATCCAGGTCACGGAGCGCGACGAGTTCTCGTACCAGGAGATGATCACGCACCTGCCGATGTTTGCGCACAAGGAGCCAAAGCGCGTGCTCATCGTTGGTGGTGGCGACGGCGGCGTGCTGCGCGAAGTCGTGAAGCACGAGTCGGTCGAGAAGATCGTGTTCTGCGAGATCGACCCTATGGTGTGCGAGGTGTCGAAGAAGTTCTTCAAGAACACGCTCGCGGTCGCGTTCGAGGACCCGCGCTGCACGCTCATCCACGCGGACGCCGCTGCGTACTTGCGCGACAACACGACCGAGGAGTTCGACGTGATCATCGTCGACTCGTCGGACCCGGTCGGTCCAGCGGAAGTGCTCTTCCGCGCCGAGTTCTACGAGAACATGAAGAAGTCGCTCGCGCCAGGCGGCATTGTGTGCACGCAGGGTGAGTGCCTCTGGCTCCACCTCGACCTCATCGTCGACGTCCTCACGCGCTGCCAGTCGTACTTCCCGACGATCCAGTACGCGTTCACGACGATCCCGACGTACCCATCGGGCCAGATCGGCTTCATCGTGTGTTCGCTCGACGAGAGCCCCGATGCGCTCGTGAAGCCAAAGCGCTCGCCGTCGCCAGCGATGCTCGAGACGCTGCGCTACTACAACAGCAAGGTGCACGAAGCGGCGTTCGTGCTGCCGCAGTTTGCTGAGCGCAAGATCAGCACAGTGCGCAAGATCGCCGGCTCGAACTAGAAAGGATGCGTGTGAGAGCAGCGCAGGTCTGTCGCTTTGGAGCTCGTGACTCGCTCGACTCGATCCTTTTGTTCCGTCCGTCCATCCTGTTGTCGTACACTGTACATAGAAAGCAAGTCGCTCCCATTGTCTTTCGTTCAGTTGTTCCATTTACTTGCTTACCCTCGGATGACCCGAGCATGTATGGCAGGTTCACTAGTCGCACACATGTGTGTGTATAGTTCGCTAGTCGCACACGAGTGGCACTACTCGTTGCTGTCGTGCGACTCGTCGGCTGCTGCGACTGCAACTGCTGCGGGCGTAAAGAGCGTGATCTTGTCGACGCGCCAGCAAAAGTCGGGCGTTTGCTCAAACACGAGCTTCCAGATGTACGGAATGAAGAACTGCTCGGGACACGTCTCCTCTTCGTACCGGTAGCTCGCATCGTCGTCGTCAAGTATCTCGCCGCCACTGCGCCCTTGACTCCGTGGCGCAGTCGTCGCTGTCGCACTCGATGCTGCAAGGAGACTCACGCACTCGGCGCGGATGATCTGCAGGACTGTGTCGACGTCAAGCACGTCGTCTGGCGTCGTCTTGGCGTCCACGAGCGCTCGGAAGCGCGCGAGCGTGGTCCAGACCGGTCGGTTGTCCACTTGGTGCGCAAACTCGGGGTGCTGCTGCAGCGCGAGGAACGTCTCGGCGCGGTAGAGCAGCGAATAAATCTGCTCAAGTCGGTCCGACCCAGTTCAACGAGTTAGTTCGCGATCCAGAGTTGACGACACGTGACAACGCATACCAACACACTCGATCGAACGTACAAGTTGCGGGTTGCGCGGCAAGAGCTTCGTCTTGAGACACGAGCTCACGACGCCGAGAAGCAAGCGAATGAACTCAACGTACGCGGCACGCTTGTGCTCGAGCGTCTCGCGCTCCGTGGCATCGACTTCAATGCGCCGCGCTGCGAGGTCGGTCATCTTGTGCACGAGCTGCGCTTCTTTCTTTGCAAGCATCTCAATGAGCGCGACGATGCCCTGCGCAGCGTACACGTGGACGTTCTCGGCCGAGCGTGCGAGGTTCGAGAGGGCGGCGAAGGCGTTCAAGTGGATGAAGCTGTCTTGGAAGTGCGTGATGTTGCGGAAGATCAGGCGTGTGAAGAGCACCATGAGCAAGCTCCCGAGCGAGACATCGAGGATGTACCGCTCCGAGTACCACGGGACGCTCGAGACGATGCGCTTTGTGTGCGCGTCGTGGACAAACGCAGCGTCCTGTGTGTACGTGAGGAGCACGATCACGAGCATGTAGATGCGACTGGGATCGACAGACCGCGCGTGGTAGAGCGTCTCGAGCAGCGGCAGGACCATGTCTTCAAGACGACTGCTTGGCGACACGGTGGCGTCGAGCATGAGTGGATTCGTATACACAAGCGTGTAGAGCAGCAAGTGGCTCGACTCGAACGACGCGTTCCGGCCGATCGCAGCAAAGAGCTTGGTGTACGACAGCTCGAGGAGCTTGGTTGGCGCGTCATGTGCTCTTCCTGGCTTGACTGACAATGATCCGTTCATCGTGACTGCTGCTGCATTGGTGCTAGCGTCAGCGTCTGTGTCGTTGTCACGCGCGTCTGCGTCCGTGAGACTGCACAGTGCGTCCCGGAACGGATTGCTCACGCTCTGACCGTCACTGTCGCTATCGCGGTAGCTCTGGAGCAGCACGAGCAGGAGCAAGACGCTGCGGTCAGTCAGCGGACTCGCATGCACGTCTGTTGCGACAAAGTAGTGGAAGACGTTGAGCGGCAGGCGAAAGATGCTTGCTGCGTGTGTGTACGACAGAGACATAGAGCAGACAATGTGTCAGTATCAAATGGACCAACACGTCACGACACATTGCAACACATACAAGTACGCACTTGCAATGCTTCCAATGCCTTCGAGCGTCAAGTACGAAAAGTGCTCAGCGTCTTCTGCGAGGTCGGTCGCTTCCGAGATCTTGATGAGCGACATGTCGGTCGTGTGCTGCAGCGCAAGACGCACTGCACGCGTGTCTTTTGATGCTGGAGGCGACTGGCGCTGCTCGATGACGTTCTGGAGCAAGCGATGGACGATCCCAGGTGCCCAGTACGCTTTTCCAGTGCTTGTGCAGGTCATGAGCAAGTACAGGAACGGGTTCTGCGCACTCACGTCGTCAGCATCGCGGCTGTGGTCGCGCGGGTACGCGACTGGCGCAAGGAGCACGAGCAGCGTGCTCACGACTTCGACGTGCAAGTCGTACGTCCGAGCGCTACAGACACGTGCATAGGAGACGACGATAGCAACCATCCCATCAGTTCAGTCAAGTGTAGAGCCTTTGAGCTACTAGCACTAGTAGCAGTCGATAGGACGTACGTTGGTGCAAAGTCGATGAGGACAGTGAGGAGCGCGTCGAGGAAGCGCGTCGCGAGGTCGTCGTACGCCTCTTTCCCAGCCTCGCGGTCTAGTACATCGCCATCCATCCATCCATCCAATCTCCAGTCAGTCTCTCGCCACACACAAGCACACACACATACTCATGACGACGTACGTCGTGGCGACACGACAGTCGCCCAGTCTTCGTGCGGCGCTTGGCGGTTAAAGTGCGCGAGCAGTGGACATTCGTCCTGCTTCTCGACGAACCGCATCACAAAGTTGCGCACGAGGAAGAGCGCGTTCACGGCCTGTGCGACGTGGCTCTCGACGCTTTTCACAGGCTTGTGCGGCACTCCGTCCGAAGTGTCCTGTGATGCGGTACTCGCACTCGGCGCTGCTGGTGCATGCGCGTCAAACTCTTCCGGCGTCATGCGATCGATGCGGCAGCAGAACGGCAGCGCGTGGATCACATAGCGCAGCAGCACGCGGAAGTTGCCAGACGCGAGGCTGTTCTCCGCTGTCAGTCGCAGTCGCAGCAGTAGCAGTCATACAAGTGAGCACGAGTCCAGTGTGACGTGCGTGACATGTGTGAAACGACTTGGTGCAGTCGTCGACGGCTGGCTCGCAAGCAGCGACTGTGGACGTACCGATCGTTGCGCCATACTCTTGATTGAGGTACTCGACCTGCGCTTGTGAGAGCTGCGTGAGTGGCTTTGGCACAGAGAACACGACCTGGTACGCAGTATCTTCACGTGGCACTGGCACTTTGCCCACGAGCTTCTCGAACGCAGCGCGCTCGCGCGGTGTTGCAAAGATATCGCTGCGCTGGCTGTCGACGACTTTCGAGTACGTCGACGACGTCGCAGCTCCCATGCTCGCGGTGTACAGCTGCTGCTCGAGCGGCGGTGGCGGTGGTGATCACGAGCAGACTGACACGACGATGTTGCGAGCTCGTGCAGCGACTCGTAGATGCTCCTGGTGACGTAGCACTCTATTCTGTACAAAAGCAAGTCGAAAACGAGCCGTACTTAGTGTGAACTATACTGTAATATCAGAACTGCTGCTACTCTGTCTGTCTACTTGATGTGGACACGTCCAGTTGATGCGCCTTTCGTCTCTCAGTGTATGGCTACGCTTGGTGAAGCACATGGTCACATGCGAAACTCGCAAAGCAGCGGGAGGTGGTCCGACGGCGACGCAGGACTCGGGAGCGCGACGCTCTTTGTCGCGTCTTCGAGCGCCATGAGCTCCAGCAATGCCACAGGCTCCATACTGCGACCACACGTACCAATAGAGAGAGTCCATAGGCGTTCGTGAGTGCACTCGACAGCGTGCACTAGCGACAGGTAGTGATCATCCGACGTACCTCGTCGCGTGGGATCGGTAGAAGATGTAGTCGAGCGTCCCGACAAAGCTCGCGACTGGCGCTCCATCGCCTTTGCGTGGCGACGAGCCATTCACGTTCGTAAAGTCCGGCTCGCCACTTGCCTCGTTGTAGTGCGCATAGGCGCTTGCAAAGCCGTGGGTGCGCGTGATGAGGTCGTACACGCGGCTCTGCGGCATTGAGTTGAAGTCGCCAGCAAACACAAGCGGAAGAGCGAGACGCTCTGCAAACGCCTGCAGCGGCCGCAGCAGCCGCTGGGTCTGCAGTAGCTTCACGTCTTCTTGCTTTGGGTCCCAGAACAAGTGCGTCGTCGCGACAACAAACGCCTGCGGTAGTGCACCCGACGCTTCGATCTTCTTCTGCTTCAGGTGCGCAATGAGCGCGACGCTGCCACGCTGCGTGCGCGCGAGGAGGTCGTCGCTGCAGTCTGACAGCCAGTCATACAGACACGAGAGGCAGTCCCGATGAGTCAGTACGAGCGCATGATGTGACGCAGCGCATACAGGCAGAACATACTGGACTCGTCGCCGACTGGTTCGTCGAGCGACCGCGTCTCGTGCTCCACGAGCTCCAACTCTGCGTGTTTCCAGAAGATCGCAACGCCGTCGCGCTTGCCAGACGTCTTTTGCGCATAGAGCCTGCATTGGCGCATGGGATTAGCAGAGCAGAGGCTGGTCAGAGCCTGGAGCAGCAGCGGATGATGATGAGGATGATGTCACACGTGAGCGACGCACCCGCTGTAGCCAATGCTCGCCATCATCTCGGCCCAGAACTCGTTGTACTGGTCCACTTCCTTCGTACGTAGCAACAATCACAGTAGAGCAGACCGTAGAGTGTGAGAGCCATCCTGACCAATGTGTGGTCCGTGCGAGAGCGCTCGAGTACCTGGAGACAGATGACGTGCGGCTGCACTGGAAGCGCTTGAAAGACCGCTGCCTGTCACACACGAGCAGTGAGTGCACTGCTGTACACACAGCAAAGACGTAGAGAAGCACAGATAGACGTACGAGCTGCTTGGAGCGGTTCTTCCAGCGTAAGACGCTCGGCTGGCAGTACGGAAAGAAGCTCGACTTGATGTAGCACTGTGCGAGGACGTTGTACGTCATCACGAGCAGCGAGCTGCTGCCAGTCGCAGCTGCTGCAGTTGCGCTGTCATCTGCACCTGCGTGCATATACACATGCAGTGAGCTCTCGTACACATCTCGCTTATACAAGAGAGACAACACACACACACAGGCGCTACCTTTGGCGACAAGCGAGCGCATGCGTTGCGCCAACATGCTGGTTTGTTTTCACGCTGCCTGGCACAATTTCATTATAGTGCAATAAACGAGGGTGATCTGCATCGAGGATTTACTTCTGTGGAATTGCACTAAAACGTACCGAATTGTGCTAAAACCGTGGTAGTGTAAAAACAGGACGTTGCTGAGAGGTCAAGTCGATAGGATGAAGATCCGAGTTGGTGATGTGCACCACACCACACAGAATTGCGCTCGACTGGTCGAGAGCAACTTCAAGGCAACGTACCGCCGGATCTCTAGGCAACGTACCGCGCGTATGAAGCGCATGAACATGTGTGATGCAGAGGAGCAATGGCATGACGACAAGACACGCAAGGGCACAATGTGTTCTCTGGAAAGCGTCTATTCAAATATGAGCTTTTGCAGAGAGAGAAGACACAGGCGAATGCGCCAAGTAATGGCTTAGTGCTCCCCCAATTCCTCGAGCAACTTGGCGTACGCAGCTTCGTCGAGCAGGTCGTCCAGCTCCGTCGGGTTCTCGATCTGCACCACGCAGTTGATATGTGAGTCACAAACTCCATTGCACAGTTATACACACAAGGACAATGAAGGACATACCTCGATCTTGACGAACCAACCGCCGTCCATCGCTTCGTCGTTCACGAGGCTCGGGTTCTCCGTGAGGTTCTGCCGACAGCACGCACACGCAGCACAAGCGAGCACTCGTGAGCTCCTTCCTAGTCCTTTCGCAATGAAGTAAACAAACAAGGACGTACGTCGTTCACTGCGATGATCTTGCCGCCAACTGGCACGTACACGTCGCTCGCCGCCTTCACGGACTCGACTGCGCCAAACGCATCACTGCAAGTGCACGGTAGAGCGTCAGTATGATGACAGAGCAAGAGAGAGAAACAATTGCGACACACACGTACCCCTTTGCAAACGTCTGGCCGACGTCCGGGAGCTCAACGAACACGACGTCACCGAGCGCGTTCTGTGCGTAGTCCGTGATGCCGATCGTGCCGTGCTTGCCGTCGATCTTGATGTACTCGTGCGCATCCGTGTACTTGGTCGAGAAGAACGCGGCCGCAGATGGGCGCGCGAACGCGAACGACGCAGCCGCTGGGCGGAGCGCAGACTTGGAGAAAGCCGAGGCGACACGGAGCGCAAGCATTGTTGTGAGACCTGAGCGAGAGCGAGAGAGACTTGGCTTGCGAGCGCGACGCGTTTAGAGAAGTGAGGTCGAACGAGCAGCGTGTTGGACGTGTGCGGTTGTTTGGATGTGGTTTGGTCTCACTTGCGTTCAGTATGCTGTTCACGTAGCCTTAATAGTAGTCGCTACTTTCGCATCTGTGACGCGCGTTGACTTTGCATTTGTAGTGATTTGAATTGATACACGCGAATTCAAGACAATTGCTAATGAAAACAGCAAATCAAGCTGTGCACCATTCACCACGACCAGACCTGCACCGCACGCTGACAATGCTCGCGACGCGCATGCTCAGCGCACGCCTGCGCAGCGCCGCGCCTGTGAGCGTGCGCCGCCGCGACTGGTGGACATGCCCTGCTGCAGCGTTCTCAACGACGCGTGATGGTGTCACGACAGCCGAGTCGAGTGCACCGAAGCAGCTCGTGAAGCGCAAAGTCGCGATCGTCGCGGGGTACTCGGGCACGGGCTACCACGGCGTGCAGCTCAACGACAATGTCCAGACGATCGAGCACGAGCTGCGGCAAGCGATCTTCGATGCCGGTGCAATGCGCGAGTCGAACTTTGAAGACTTGAGCAAGATCGACTGGTCGCGCAGCAGTCGTACGGACAAAGGTGTGCACGCCGGCTGCATTGTGGTGAGTACTTGCTTGCTTGTTTGCTTGCTTGTTTGTTTGTCAATCTCCAACAATGCAATGCTCAACACTGTCAACGCATGTGGCTCAATGTATGTTTGACGCTAGTTCTCTGGCAAGCTCTTGATCGATGAAGAGAAGCAAGTGGATCCTGCGACTGGCCGCGTGAACGGACTCGCCGAGGCGCTGAACGCGTCGCTGCCGCCGACGATCCGCGTGTTCTCGTGCACGCGC
>JAASFN010001069.1:0-10672 GCA_023333795.1 Globisporangium rhizosaccharum | reverse complement strand
ATGTGATCTTGACCTTGACGTTCTCGAGGTCCAGTGGCGTGGATGGTGAGATCTGGTAGAACGACGTGATGCCGATGACCTTGGCGTCCTGTCCGCCGATTTCCATGCTCTTGATGCCGTCGCGCGAGTTCACGACCTGGAAGTCGTGTGCCTGTGTGATGTGGTTTCCCACATTTCAACTTATCGACGTCGACCGTTGCAGATGCTCTGTAAAGCGTCGACTCGCACTCGTTGACAGACGCCGCTGCTGCAATGAGCGAGGCACGAGGCAACGAACATCTGAGCGATCGCGAGTGGCGACAGATGCGGCGCACGCTGTCGAAGCTCGAATTTGAACCTGTGCCCGAGACGCCACCGCTGCTCCCCCGATCTGTCTACGACGAGAGCGCTAAAGACGACGCTGTCGAGATTGCATCACGACTCGAAGATGCCGACAGCACACTCGACGTGAATCACGACGACGCACATGCGCCCAGCAACATGGCACGCCCTCCAGGTCCACCACGGTGCGTCTGTTTGTCGCTCTTTCTTGCTGCTGCGTGCGCATGCACGTGTATCGTTCGCTCACTCGAGTCTGCATGTCCAGCGAGGAACAACGCATCGATGAGTCTGCGTCGCTGCTTAAGCACGAGTCACGTGAGCTCCCATCGACATCTACGACTGTGCTCACGCATTCGTTCCCACCATCTACGCCAGTTGCGCTGAAGCTGTTTAGCTCCTCGCGTCAGCCCATGCAGCGAACGTTGCCACTCGTACCAGAGCGAGAGCACTCATGCACAGAGGTGGACAGCAGTGATGACGACAACGAGATCAGCGAGATCGAGCGTTACATGGCTGTGGCACAAGAAGCTCTGCGTCAATCGACAGTGGTGCGTCCTTTGCTCTTGATAGCATGCACTATGATGAGTGCTTTGGAGATTGACACTCTTTGCAGACTGCGATCAAGGAGATGAAGGCAAAGCTCGTGCGAGACTCGAACTTGGAGCGCATGAAGATCGCAGCAGCGCATGCAAACGTCATCACCATGCTCCAGGTACCTCCTTTGTGGCATGTCATCGCCATCGCCTCTGAGCGGCTCGGGTGGTGTGCTGAACTATCGACTGGTGCTGTTTGTATCTGTAGAACAAGATCGAAGAGTTCAAGGAGCACGCTGTGCGTGCCGATGAGCGCCAGGACTACCAGATCTCGACGCTCGAGCGGTATTCGGTGTTCACTGCGAAGCGAGCGGAGCAAAGTGTACGTTGGTTCTCTGTGGCTGCTCGTACACGTCGCTTGGCTGAACGACTCACAGGTGCTATGGTGGGTGCGATTGGGATGGATACCAGCGAGCGTACTGGACAAGTGCACACTCAGCCTTGGCGTGTTTCCAAGCGTGGAAGGCAGTGTGCCAGGCGAGACAGCGAAAGCGACGCAGTGAAGTCCGCGCAGCTCAGCACTGCCGAAAGCAGAGCCTGAAAGCGCACGTCCAGGCGTGGAAGACAGCGACGCAGCAGTCGCAGTTTGTGTGCCGAGTTCAGCACTTGCAAGCTGAACATGAGCATCGTCTCGTCGACACTGTCAACGAGTACCAGCTCAAGATCGAGCAGGTAGGACGCAGTACACAGATTGGACGTCAGTGTGTCATGTGGGATGTGTGAGTCTCACTAGATGTGCGTGCTTCCTGGCAGCTCCAGCGAGAGCTCGAAGAGTCGAAGCAGCAGGTCGCGATTGCTCAAAAGTGCCGCCAGCGCCTCGAAGATGACTTGCGCCAAGTCTTCTTGCGAGGCGTCTCGGCGATGAACATCGAAGCACTCACGCTGTTCAACTCGAGCCACAAGTCGAAGCGCGCGAGTGGCGCAAGTGACGACTCGAGTGATCGTGACGCGCTGAGCTCCAGTGCAGTTGAGCACGACGAGATGGTGACTCCAGGGTTCACAAGTGCGTCTCTGCAGTGCAACGAAGATGATGATCGTACAACACGCATGCCGCAGTCGATCACAGAGAGAGCTGGCGAAATAGCCAGCAACGAGCAAGAGAACGCTTGCTCAGAGCCAGCGCTCGTTGCGCCAGAGATCCTAACGCGTCAGCCGATGACTCGAGAGGACTTGGATGCAAAGCTGAAGGCAATGCTCGCGTCCTCAACGAGCCGACTCGAGACTTCGCTCCATTACGAACCAAGTCGAGACTCGACACAGAACATGGACACTCGCTCTGCAGTCACGAGAAGCTCGGTGCACATTGCGTCAACGCGCGCTGTGAGCCAGAGCCGCCATCGGTCCAACAGCGCGTCGCCAGCGAGTCTCCTTCGCAGCGCCGAAATGGTGAACCAGCACATGATTGGCACGAACCACCAGTCTCTGAGTCCATCGACTGCGCCCCAAAGCTACTTGCCAGCTTCGCGGTTGTCTACCAAGTCAAAGCCAAAGCCAGATGCGAAGCACCAAGTCGAGATGGAGTTCCTTCGCAGCACGATCGGAGCTGGCAGATCTGTCTCGACTGCGTCGCGTCCAAGATCGTCGATTGCTACAGCCGCTCGGTCTCCACTACGCTCCTCTTCGTCGTTCTCGACCACTCGCTTCAAGATGTAGACCCTAGAGAGGCGTGCGTAGCACAGAGACAACATTTGCTAGAGCTGACATCGAATTGTACTCTGTAAGATCAAGGCGACCAGGCGAGGCGACGTCAGTCTATATCTGTGCGGCTGAGCGATTCATACTCTTGTGTCCTGCTCATCGTCGGTTGAGCGACACGAGAGCTTGCGGAATGAGCCGACCACATGCGCAGATCGACCTGCGGCGGCTGTACCGCAGTGGTGGCGGCGCACAAGGGCACGACGACGAAGTGGACGACGAGCTAGTCGGCGATGATAGTGGTGACTACGAGCACGAATACGAGCACGATCATCGAGATGTACGAAGCGATCCAAGTGCTTCGAGACGATTTGTCAATGATGCTGACATCGGTGACCATGATGAGGGCGAAGAGGTACAGTGAATGTGCTGTTTTGAGTGCGAGCTCTTGTGATGGAAGACTCACTTGTGCTGATGGTTGCGTGCGTCAGATCGACCTCGAAGGCTACGAACAGTACCTCGCCGAGCTCAAAAGGTGCGTTGCTGCGACGAAGTGTGTACACAATCAAGGACGACGCACTCGGTGAACAGCGAGCACACTACTAAGCACGCGCTCTCTCTCTCGCTCGCTCTTTGCAACTCATAGTAAAGCAGATGCGCGACCGCAGAGCGCACGCACGCTTCGCACGATCCCGAGCGAGTCGCCGCAGTTCTACATGGTCAATGCACACAACCCGAGCTTCCCCACTGCGCCAGCGACGGTGCGGCCAACGCGTCCAATGAGCGCACGGCCACATCCGAACGTGTCGAGTAGCAGGAACGCACCTGCAGCGAGTCAACCAGCTTCACGAGGCACAGCGCAGTCGAGTGCGTCGCGAGCAAACCTTGGGGTCCGTCGCAAGCGCCAAGGAGGCGACAACTTTGTACACGCTCGGGTGAGAGCGATTTACCACGACGCAGGTCGCGCTGCGCCTGCTGTTCGGCAGATGCCGAGCTCCGTATCCGCGAACTCGACGATTGCGAACAAGCTCAAAGTCTTTCAGCAAGCTGAGCTCCACGACGAGTACTACAAGCTCGTGGACGTTGTGACAGAGCTCAAGGCGGCGTGTCAGCAAGAACAGGAGCGGCGCGCAAAGGCAGTTGCGCGCGTGCGGCGACTCGAAGAGATCGTCGCGATGAAAGACCGCAAGATCGAGTCGTTGCTGCATGCAAAGACTGTCGGGTCGGACCACAGCCACCTCGTTGGCGCGATCACGCAGCGCGAGATGGCGCAGCGCGACCGCCAGAGCAACGCGATGATGCAGAAGCTGCGCCACAAGATCGCGCAGCAGAGCCAAGTCATTGCGTCGTACGAAGAAGCAATGCAGTCGCTCCGGAGCGGCATCAAGAGTACGAACCTCATGGAGCTGGAAGAGGAGCGCAGTCAGCTCGTCGTCGAGCTGCGCCACCAGCAAGAGCAGCTTGCGTGCCAGCGCATCGAGATCGAAGCGCAGACAAAGAAGATCGCCGAGCTGTACCACATTGACGCCACGTACCGCCAGCAGATCGCAAAGGCGCAGCACGAGAGCAAGCGCTCGGTGCTCGAGAAGCACAAGCTCGAGCAAGAGATCGCGTCCTTCAAAGCGCGCGCTGACCAACTGCAAGACAAGCTCACGCTCGAGCAGCGCAAGCGAACGTACGACCGCGAAGTGGCGTCCAATGCAGCAGCTGTGCAAGGCTACGACCTCGCGTCGCCAGCACGCGCGTCTGTTCTCGCGAGCGCTCTTGAAGAGATGAAAGCGCTCATGAAGCGCGAGTGTGCGGCGTCGATCCAGCGCGAGAAGCTCAAGTCCCCTCGCGCAGCGCCCAAATCGCCGCGACCGACCTCCGCGTCGACAGCAGCTTCTGCCTCGGCTGTGTCAGCACCGACTTCTGAGGCTTCTGCGCTTACGTCAACTGCACCAGCGACTGCTGCTCACCCGCCACAGAGACAGATGCGCCCTCAGAGCGCAGGTCCGACTCGACCGCATCGTCCAACTACGTCTCACTTGAGCGCTAGTATGAGCAGCGCTGTAGTCACAAACGCAGTGTCTGATAGTCGAGACAAGCAGAGCAACTCGAGTCAGTCCGCTCAACGATCGCCATCACCGCCAGCAGTGCTCGCAACGCCCGTAGCGATCGAGTCCAGCAAGTTAGCGAGCATCGCTAGTCCTGAGAACCGGCAAGCGCCACCGCAGCCGCTCCCGGGCAGCTCCTTGCAAGCACAAGAGACTCGACGACCGTCAGCGGACTCAGCTGCACCGAACGAGCCTGAATCAATCGTCGGATCTGCTGCTCACGGTCGTAGCGACAGTCCAGATACGCAGACGCACGGCGATGGAGTAGCAAACGGCGCACTCGCCTTTGCATCTGCCACTAGCACGAGCACCGACATGGTTGAGCCGCCTGAGCTATCTCGGAGCAGCCCACAGAGCGCTCTGGACGACGTGTTGCAGTCATCGAC
This sequence comes from Globisporangium rhizosaccharum, assembly GCA_023333795.1. Classification (NCBI taxonomy): domain Eukaryota; phylum Oomycota; class Peronosporomycetes; order Pythiales; family Pythiaceae; genus Globisporangium; species Globisporangium rhizosaccharum. Next base: position 5,641 of record JAASFN010001069.1, on the reverse strand, counting down.
AGCCAATGAGGTGGCGAGTGACAGCGCTCTGTCGGATGGAGCAGTCGCGAATGCACTGCAAGACGTAGCGACAGAGAGCCAAACAGAGCCAGCTCATCTGAATCCTACTATCGCCGCACTACATGCGATCGAGTGCGTGTCGAGTGAGCAGCTACCGATGTCTGAGCAAGAGCATGACGAGCAGTCCAGTCCCACGACTTTGACGAGTGACGACGCCTCATCTGCGTCTTGCTTTTCTAGGTCGTTAAGCCCAGAGAGCGAGACGGACGCACCAGTAGCTTTGAATGGCGCAGCGACTACCGAGTCATTGAGCGCTGTGGACGCGCAGAGCGCTGCTACGATGACACTGGAGCTCGCGGCACTCGGTCTCCTGAAGACCGACAGTCAAGACTCGATGCTCGCATCCGCTCCAGGCGACTTGATGTACGACTCGGATTTCACAGAGAACGGCCACGAGAGCGACGACGAGTAGCGAGGAGCGCGTCGTGACGCCACTGTCGCTAAGCTCACACTCTCGAATCACCACTATCACCACCATCGCATCGCAAGTGTCGGTCTACTGGAGTATACTGATAGACACATGAGTACCTACGTTCAACTACGGGTTTACTCAACTAGTGAGCGTACTCGTGTGAGCAGGTGCGTGCATCTCTCAAGAAAGAGCACCCGAGCTCACGCATTTGCTTCACGCACTCTTCGCTACTGCTGCGCTTGACGAGAGAGGTACGTTGGTCGTTCTGGACTGTGTATTGAGTAGCGAGTGCGCTGACGCTGCAGCGACGAACGAGTACGAGCAAGAGGGAGCGTGAGTGTGTGTGTGTGTGTGTGAACTAGCGGAGCCGCGACGCTGCTGACTCGCTCGGCGCTTTCACGTGCTTCAGCGGACGCACTTTGCCGGCGCTGCTCACTTGTACTGGCGGCAAGAACTCGAGGCGCTTGAACGCGTCGTCGTCTCCAGTGCTCTTGACGTGAGCGTGGCGCGCAAGGAACTTGAACACTCCGCCTCGAGTCGACTGCGAAGACGTCTCTGTGTCGTGACTGCTGCTGCTGTTGTTGTTCTCAGCCGCGTGCTTTGCGCTCTGCTCGATCGACCGAGCCTGCACGATCTCGAGGAACAGCTCGCCCTCGTCCGAGTTGAAGAGCTGGGTGTAGTACTCGAACAGCGCTGCGACGCGCGCCGTGATCTTGCTGTCGTCCGTTGCTGCGCTGCTCTCGAGCTTCACGAGCAGCTTACTACTCGCTGGGAACGCCGGCATATACGGCAGCGCAATGCCCTCAGTCTGGTTGCCACTAGTGCTGTGGTGGCTGTGGACGTGGTTGACGCTGTTCGGCTCTGTTGGCATGTGCTTCTTGAGCCGGAGCGTGTGCATGAGCTTCTTCACGCCGCGCGGCGGCGACGACGAGAGCGACGATGTGGTCGACGACGTCGACGACGCCAGACTCGCGCGCACGCCGTGGTCGCTGCCTCTGCTACTGCGACTGCTGCTGCTGTACTTGTCGAGGTACGCGCGCACGAACGTCTGGTGGAGCTCCAGAAGCGACTTGAAGCAGCCCGAGAAGCCGAGTCGCACGTGGCGCTCGTGCACTGAGCCAACGACGAGCTCGACGTAGTAGCGCGCACGCAGCGATGTTTTTTTGCGCGTGTCCGCGACATTGCGCTCCTCTTTGTGCGCTGTGACGTCGACGCGCACCGTGCGGCGGTGAGTGCTGCTGCTGCTGCTACGGGGCGCCATCGTACGCACGTCGAGCAGCGAAGTGTACTGACGTCGGTCGTGGAAGTTGACGCGGGAGAAGCGAGAACAGCATGGCGGCGCGATACAAATACCAAGTTACGCTTAAGCTTGCGATTTGTATGGCAAAGTCTATCTATCTATCTATCCGACTTGACTGACTCTGCCACTTGCCACCAGCTTGATGGGCAACTAGACCAAGCAGCAGCCACATCGCGAGGAGACTGGCAGTCTACGACTCAATGAGCTCGCTGCCGGTGTCTTCGATCTCGTGCACTGGATGGATCCCGACCTGAACAGCATCCCAGCAGTGCGTGTGTGGGTCAGTTCGTCAACCATGCGTCTCTTTGGCGTACACCGCCTCGCAGTAGGACGCACCAGCCAGTGCCCCGCCTTCTGCACACACGCTGCGAGCACAGAGTCGTCTTCGACAAGCGACGCGTCGATGCTGACTTGCTTTGCATCGTCGTGCTCGCTCGGCGGCTGCAGAAAGCCACGGAAGCGCGCGGCTGCGTCCGACTCGCTCCCAGTCGCAATGGCGTCTGCTGGAGACACAATCGCCTCACTTGCGCGCGCTGGAGCTGCGAGACTCTCGTGGTTGTCAACGACGCTCGTCGACAGGTCCACTTTCTTCATCTGCTGCTCGTAGATCATGCGCTCCATCGTCCCTGTGCTCACGAGGCGATACACATGCACAGTCTTGCCCTGGCCAATGCGATGCGAGCGACACATCGACTGAGAGAGAGAGAGAGACGTCAGGACGTCAGCTAGTGGCATGGTCGTCGCTCAAGAGGAGGCGCTCGCTACACACACAAGCACGCAAACGTCCGTCAGTCCGTCGGTTCGCACCTGGTGGTCGTTCGACGGGTTCCAGCTCACATCAAAGAGCACGAGGCGGTTCGCAGCGTGCAGGTTGATGCCTTCTGCGCCAGCGCGCGTGGACACGAGCAGCAGCTTCACGGTGCTCGTCTTGGACGAGAACATCTGCCAGGAGCGCAGGCGTCAGTGCAAACGCGAGAGCCAATGTCGACAGAGAGCCAAGGAGGACGCACATACCTCAATGTATTCCATGCGCTTGGCGCCTGTCGTGCTGCCGTCGATCTGCAGGAACCAGTCGGACGACGACAGGTTCGCCACTGCGTCGCTGCTGCTGCTTGACGCTGCTGCACTGAGCTTCCTCGTGCTCTTGCCGCGCGCGCTGCTCAAGGTCTTGCGCTTCCGCAAGATGCCTGCTGGGTCGCGATTCGGACGCGCAGCAGGCTTGCGGCGCTTGCCACTCGCTGCGCTCTGCGTCTGCGTCGTCGCCATTGCGCTGGCAGCTGCGTCGGCCCTCGGTCCAGACGGACTGAACGCGCTCGCGCGCAGGAACGCGCCGATGATCTTGAGCGTCGGGACGCTCTGCGAGAACACGACGACCTTGTCGCCGCACGCAAAGCTCTCTTCGACGATCTGCATGAGCGTCGCCATCTTGCCGCTGTGCTCGAGCACCATCGTCTCGTACGGCGACGCTCTCGCACTCGAGCGCTTCCGAACCGGCGCACTGTCGTCGTCGTCGCTACTATTCGCTGCTGCGAACACTGGACGCGCCCACTCGAACGACTTCTGTCGGTCCGTGATCTTCTGCTTGCGCTTGCGCGACTGCTCGAACGCGAGCTGCCGCTTCTCTGCGAGCTTCTCCTCTGGCTCCCAATTCCAGCCGCTGTTCCCGTCGGTCCAGGCGCTCGACGGCGCACTATCTCCGTCGTCGTCGTCGCCGCCGTCGTGGCCCTCGGGATAGAGCTTCCAGCGAATGATGTCGGGGTGGTTCATCACTTGCAGCAGCGCCGCGTACGCTGAGAGGAGGTCACCAGTGGCTTTCCCGTCCGCCCCGTCGCCATAGCAAGCGAGGAAGTCGCAGTAGAGTCGGTGCTGGATCGGCGAGAGCTTGCAGTAGAGGATCCACTCGCGCTTGGGCGGCAGCTGCTTCTTCAGCAGCGACTGCCCGCGCCGGAGCACGACGTCTTTGAGCTTCTCGATCAGCTCCTTTGAGCGCGCGACGTCGCCGTCGACGATCGGCTTCTCGTACTTGCTCCGGAACTCGTCGTACGTCCCGAGGAAGCCGTCGCGCGCAAAGTTGACCATGCACCAGTACTCGGAGAGCGAGTTCTGCACCGGGTAGCCCGTGAGCACGAGCCGGACTTTGGACGCGATCTTCGCGACGCTCTGGCACAGCAGCGACGTCGGGTCTTTCATCCGATGCCCTTCGTCGAGCACGACCAAGTCGGCGCCAGGCTGGCACAGCAGCTTGAAGAACTCGCGCGACGACTTCTGCGCCTTCGTCGCCACGGCGTCTGTGATCTCCATCGTCGAGTCGCCCACGCGCGTGCACACTTGGATGCTCGCGTCGCGGTCGCTCGCGAGCGTCGGGTTGAGCAGACTCCGAAACATCTCGTAGCCCATGAGGAGGACGCCGCCCGTGCGCTTCCACTGCTGCAGCAGCCGCACGCGCGCGCTCATCGTGCCCTTGTTGTTCGAAGCGTCGAGCGCAAAGATCGCGCAGCGCGCGCGCGACTCGGCGCTGAGCCACTTTGTGAACTCGGCCTCCCAGTTCGGGATGCAAATGGCTGGACACAGCACGATCGCCGTCGCAGGCGATGTGCTCCCGCGAGCCGCCGCTTTCGCGAGCTCGTCGACGATGTACGAATAAATAACAGTCACGACCTGCAGCGTCTTGCCGAGGCCCATGTAGTCGGCGAGGATGCACCCGCGGTTCGCAGAGATGTGGCGCTGGAGGAACTGCACGCCTTCGACCTGGTGTGGCTTCAAGTGGCGCTTGATCTCCTTTGCGATCCACACGCCATGCGCGCTGCTGTTCGCAGCGTCATTTGCACTGTCAGTGCACGCAGACGCGTCGCTTGGCGCGTGCGACGAGATGCGCACCCGACCGAACGCGTCGGTCTCTTCGAACGGATCGTCGTCGTCGTTGTCGCGACAGGTCTCTGAGCCCACTGGACTAGCCGCTTCGACGCTCGTTGTTTCTTCATCGCCGCACCCAAGTGCGAGCTCGTCCTCTGCTGGGCAGATACATGGCATGAACATGCACATCATGCACTGCGCAGTGGCATTTGCAGCGAAGAGGCTGCGCAGTTTCGCTTTCGCAGCCGCCTTGGCGGTGCTATCTGAGCTGTGCGCGAGTGTACTGCTACCGTCACACATCGAGTGCGCTTCGTCCGTGCTGTGGACGCAGATACATGGCAAGAAGCCGCATGTGCATGTCGGCGCCATCGCCACTCGATCAAGAATGGGTCAAAAGGTGTGAAAGTCGAAGAGAGAAAACGCGATAGTGACGAAAACAAAGGAAAAAACCGGTTAGTATCCTTCATACCGTCAGTTTTTGCATCGAGGTACTACAAATTATATTATATATCCGACAATACAAATACTGAAAAGACCATCGTGCTACTTTTTATAAATGACATACCTACCTTATTACATATCCCTCTTCAAACCGATGGTGTTTTCAGAAGTTTATTTATCGACATTTCATATTTCAACATTTTTTGGTTCAAAACACATGCAGACGCCAAGCCAAATGGCTCTTTGCGCGCCGAGCGGTCACTGACTATACAAACGTTAAGTCTAAGTGCACGAAAACGCTGTTTTCCGCACTTCTGTCACTACTTATTTTTAAACAAGGGTCTGAGCCACATAGAGTTTTCTAATGTGTACGAGTTTGTCCTCGCATTATTCTATCGGCAATTTGTCCTGTTCATTTTCATACGTTTCTCAAGTGTAATTTGGTTTGGCACTGGAGTCAAGAGACTTTTGTGCCACACACACAACTCCAGTAAGAACGCAATATATACCCGGGTTTATAAAGTGCGCGACAAAAGTCTTGGAAAAAACTATTTTGTGGGCTGTACCGTCAATTT
>JAASFN010001068.1:0-10686 GCA_023333795.1 Globisporangium rhizosaccharum | reverse complement strand
TGATCGTCGACAGCCGGTGCGCCACGAGGATGACGGTCCGACCGGCCTTGGCGCGGTCCACGGCGTCCTGCACGAGCTTCTCGCTCTCAGGGTCCAGTGCGCTCGTGGCTTCGTCCAGAATCAGGATCTTGGGCTGCTTGACGCGATGTTCTTGCTCAGTTCTATCAATATGAGAGATTGAAGTATTGGTGTAAACCTCAAGCTCTACCACGAGCCAAGTGCGAGGCAGTCAAGTGTACCGATCTTCATCTTGTCAAGGACTCACTCGCTTCCAGCCTCAGGTATGAGCTCTCAAGCATGAGCTCTCATCCAAACACTGATCCAGGATGAGCTCACGCTGAATCTCAATCAGACTCGGTGTTGACAAGATGCATCTTCAGACTTCGGATAAAGTCGCAATACGCACACTTTTGCGCGAAAGTCTGCAAATTGTCGCGCATAAAGTCGCAGTCCGAGCAGTCATTTTCTTGTGGGCTTCGTCGACTGGTGAGCACTCGTGCGCTGGCATCGAGCGGAAGCATTGACAGGTGAACACGCGGTCAACGACGAAGAGCGTCGACGTCTTCCAAGCAGCAGCAGCACCAGCACCAACAGCAGCACGATGGCGACCAACAGCAGCAATGCGCACGATGACTGGACGCCGTCGTCGTGGCGCAAGTTCCCGATCAAGCAGCAAGCGCCGTACCCGGACGCTGAAGCGCTCCGCAAAGTGCACGACAAGTGTACGTCCGTCCGTCATGCTGTCTCTATCTGCGTCTCTGTGTGCCTCGTACGAGACGGTGGCGATACTCACTTCAATTGTATCTGTATGAACGCTCCGAATGCAGTGCGCACGCTGCCTGGTCTCGTGTCTGTGAAGGAGATCGAGACGCTGAAGGAGCAGCTCGCCGAGGTCGCGGATGGCAAGCGGTTCCTGCTCCAGGGCGGCGACTGCGCCGAGCGCTTCCAGGACTGCCAGCCTGAGCTGATCGAGAAGAAGCTCAAGATCATGATCCAAATGAGTCTTGTGCTCGTCTGGGGCGCTCGCATCCCGACTGTGCGCGTCGCGCGCATGGCTGGGCAGTTTGCGAAGCCACGCTCAAGCGACACGGAGATCCTCGACGGTGGTGCGTCTCTCTCTCTATGTGTCTATCTGCCTATCGACTGCGCACACTCTCTCTCTACTGGCGCTGACGACACCACTGTGTGCCTCACAGACGTTGTCCCGAGCTTCCGCGGCGAGAACATCAACGGCTACGAGAAGGAGAACCGCGTGCCGGACCCGAGCCGTCTCCTCGAAGGCTACTTCCACAGTGCCGCGACACTCAACTACGGCCGCTTGCTCGTTGACTCGGGCTTTGCTGACATCCACGACGCTGGCAAGTGGGACCTGGGGTTCGTCCAAGCGTCGACGCGCCGTGAAGAGTACCAGCACATGGTGCAGCAGATCACGGACAGTCTCCACTTTGTGCACATGTGCGGCGTCGGGTCCGACACGCACCTCAAGACGGTCGACCTCTTCATCTCGCACGAAGGCCTTGAGCTCGGGTATGAAGAGACGATGACACGCGAAGTCGACGGCAAGTTCTACAACGTCGGCACGGACTTTCTCTGGATCGGCGACCGCACGCGGCAGCTCGACCACGCGCACATTGAGTACTTTCGCGGGATCGAGAACCCGATTGGGATCAAAGTCGGGCCGAGCATGGCGCCGAGCGAGCTCGTGCCACTCATCCGTAAGCTCTGGCGCGACCCAGAGGCGAACCCCGGCAAGATCACGCTCATCACGCGCTACGGCAACGCAAAGGTCGCCGAGTGCTTGCCGCAGCACATCCGAGCAGTCCAAGCCGCCGGCTTGAACGTGATCTGGTCGTGCGACCCGTGCCACGGCAACACGATCACGGCCGAGAACGGGTACAAGACCCGGCCGTTTGACCGCATCTTTGGCGAACTCAAGCAGACGATCGAGATCCACCGCCGCGCTGGCACGAACCTCGGCGGCGTGCACTTTGAGCTCACGGGCGAGAACGTGACTGAGTGCATCGGCGGCCCAGAAGGCATCAACGAAGTCGATTTGCCACTGCGCTACACGAGCTACTGCGATCCGCGGCTGAACTACTCGCAGAGCATGGAAGTGGCGTTCTTGCTCGCAAAGAGCCTGTCGATCAACCGCGAGCTGGCGCCGCTGAACGAGAACCGCCGCAAGCGCTCGCTCAGCGCCCTCTCATCGGACAACTAGACGTGTATGTACGGGAGATGCAGCTATGTAGACAGAGGCATCGAGAGAGAGCAAGGCCGGTAGACTGAAGGCAGGACCATGAAGAGAGTCCTTTGTCGATATATCGTCAAAAAATGTCCACTTTGTTTTGATACAAAAGAAAACAAAATTGCTGGACAGTATTGTTGCTGCTTTGTAGTGAGTTTCAAAGCAACAAACTGCTGAAAATGGCGTCATGGGCAGCGCTGAACGCCGGTGAGCGCGACGCTGGGCGTGTCAACGCACTCGAGCGCGCGACTGAGGAAGCGCAGGATGCGCACAACACGGCGCTGTACGAGCAGGCGCTGCGCCACCAGCAGCAAAAGCAGGTGTGTTGGCATTGCGTGACGTGCTTGTCCACTTGTTGAGCTGTTCATGACTGACGGATGGCACCACTCACTCACTCGTCTGCTTCGTCCACTCACTCCGTCGCTCACAGGTTCACGAAGCGCGCGAGATCTACGCAGCACTCATTGCGGTACGCACGCAGTTTGTCTAACTGTATCGATGACTTGTGCGCTCACTAAGTGATCACGTGTGCTTGTATGTGTGACACAGGAGGGCGAGGCACTGAGCTTGCGGCTGCAGTACCTCTGCCAGAAGAATTTGGCGGTGCTCGAGCTCGAAGCGCGCGCGTACGACGATGCGCTGCAGTACTTTGCTAACGTACGGTGTGCGTCTCTCGCCCTAGTGTTCAGTCTGCATGAAGAGAGAGAGCTCAGCAATGAGTGCTGCTTGTGTGTCGTTGGCCATGCGCAGGCGCTCGAACTCGATGGAACGGACGTTGTCGTGTGGTACCAAATGGGTCGCGCTGCTGTCGAGACGGGCAAGTACGTACCAAAGCAGCCACTTGTGAGACACATCGTCGCCTGTACGAGCGCTCTGCTGACGCGTGTGTGTGGTCGTGACAGACTCTGGCTCGCGCGCCGCATGCTCGAAGAAGGTTTCCAAGTCGACCGGTCGTACTGGCCACTGGCGCAGTTGCTCTGCGAAGTGCTCTTTGAGATCGGCGACACGGACGAGTACGAACGCATTGCGAGCCACGTGCGCGCGCACGACCCGCTCTGTCCCTCGATCCGCGTACTCGATGCAAAGCGCGCAGCACAAGCAGCAGCCACTGCTGCTAGTCCGTACAACAGCAAGAAGACACAGATGACGACTACCACTCACCGTCCTGCATCGTTAGCGCAGCCGTCGCGAGTGCGCAAGCTCGAGAAGCGCGCACGTGAGGCACTCGCGCACCTCGACACCATTGCACGAGACGCGGCGAAGCGCCGGCGCGTGCTCTACGACGATGTGCAGCAGGCGCTGCAGACGCGCTCGCGCGCAGTCGAGTACTTGCTCGAGCGCACGTCGTGGCACAGCTTGGGGCAGCTGCTGCTGCAAGTGCACGACGACTTGAGCGCTGAGAGTGCGCAGTCGGCGACGCTTGCGCCTGTGCGCATCACCGTCACAGACGTAGACGACGATCAGCGTCCTGGCTCGAGTGACGCGACTAAGGATGCCATTACTGCAGGTGCGCAAGTGATTGAGATCGTGGACAACGAGGATGGCGAGAACGGCGATGGCAAAGACAGTGGCAATGCTGAAGCGGCGTCTTTGGAAGACGGAGCGAGTCAGAACGAGCCGGCTGAGGCTACTGCGACTCGATCCTCGAAGCGCAAGAAGCGCACGGCGTCTGTCTCGGAGCCTCCTGCGGCGGCGCCAACGACTGCGCCAAGTGACAACGACACGCAAGACAGCGGACTCGCCATGAGCGAGCTCGATGAGCCGCTGCTGCCAATGCGCCGCAAGTCGCGGCGGCACGAAGAGCGACTGCGCGAAGAGCACGCAGCAGCAGCGAAGCTCGCGCGCGAGAAGAACTTGGGCTTTCGCCTCCAGGCGTTCTTGCCAGAGAGCTGGAGTCGGCAGATCACAGCAGCAGCATCGGCGTCGACGACAGTCGGACGATCGCCAGAGAAGCTCGCGAACTGGTCCGAGTCGTTTGTGCTCACGCTCCGCGGCGCGACGTTCCAGATCTGTGCACCATCGAGCGCCGCAGTGCTCCACGAGTCCCCACTGCTGACTGTGCCTGGGAACGACGCAGTTGGCCGCGAGCACAGCAGCGAGCGCTCGCCAGTCAATGGCGACGCTGATGTAGCGAACGCCGGCAATGACGCGGCTGCAAGCGCAGTGCGAGCGATCTCAAAGCACCAGGTCGCGGCGTTTGTCGCTCGTGTCTCGGCGCACACGCCAAGTGCTGTCACGCTGTTGACTTTGTACTTGAACCAGTGCGGCGCGTGGGCAGACCGACGACTCGGAGAAGCAGGCGATCGCGACAGTGACGAGATCCACGCAGTGTGCTTCTGGGCCGAGAAGCTCCTCGAGAGCGGCTCAGACAAGCGCACGCAGCGCAGCGTGACGGCAGTCGCGACCACAACTGTGAATGGTCTCACGCCACTCGCGAAGTTGCTGCTGCTTGAGCTCAAGTTTGACAAACTCATCCGGCAGACTGCACTCGGGAAGCGCCGGAAGAAGCACTTGCAGCACCTCAATGCGCTCATTGCGTCAGCCGACAGTCTCTTGCTCGAGCTGTGCTTGGGAGACGACGACAGCGAGCGTCGCAGCGATCGGAATGCCAATGAGGACGACACCAGGACAGCGACGACCACGGACGCTGGACTCGTGCGGCTTTTCTGGCTCCTAGCGCGTCTCCATGAGCGCTGCGGACGCGCGAACGCAGCAAAGGAGTACTTTGTCAAGTGCCAGGACGCGCTGCTTGCCGCCACTGGTCAGGTGCAAGGCGTCCCGACTGAGCAATCTACTTCTACTGCGGCTACTGCGCCTAGTGTGGCGATCAAACTGCCCAACCAGACAGTCGACGCTTGCATCTCACTCGACGTCCTCCGTGCAAAGATCACAGGTCTCCAGTACACTGACGTCTGCTCCGAGGCGCGGCGGTGCTTTGCTGCTGAGAGTTACGACCATGCCGTGACGCTCTTGCTCGAGCACTTCTTCCCGTCGAAGCAGCCGCCGCGCATCGTCGACTTGCTCCGCGAGTTCGAGTCGACAGAGGCGACTGGACCCGACAACAGCAGCAGCGGCAAAGAGCGCCGACTGATCGACATCCTCGTCGAGTCGTTCACCAAGGGCGCAGCGTACAGCGTCGACGACGCGCTGCTCTTCCTCGTGACGCTGCTGTTCCACGTCACGACGTTCATCGAGAGTCTCGGCGAGCGAAGCGCGTCGACTGGCGCGCTGCACTCGGAACAGATTCTCGAGAGCGGCTTGAGCGCAATCACGTTCCTCATCAGTCAGCTCCAAGCGAACGTCGCGCAGCGCGTCGTGCCTGAGAGATGCAAAGCGCTCCTGCACGCGTGCTGCCTCTTATGTTTCAAGCCGTCGCTCTTGCTCCTGTTTGACTCGCCCAAGGACGTGTTCCAGTCCATCTGCGCGGTCGTCGCACCGCCATACAAGAAGACACCAAAGGCAGCAGCAGCGATAGTCGCAAAGGCAGAGGACCCTACGTCTGCCCAGACCTCGGGGATGGTCGTCGACACGGTCGCGCAGACGCTCCATACGATCCGGTCGCTGGACGAAGCGGCGTTCCGCGAACTCTTTGCGAAGCTCCCGACGCTCGTGCACAAGAAGAAGCAGGCGTCACGGCGCGACCGCGTGCGCGCGCTCGTGATCGAGTTACTTCGGTTCCTGAACTGGTCGCTGCGCTTCTGTGGCGATGCCGATGATCGTATGACAGCGATGGAGGATGCGCACAAGCGCAGTGTCTTGCTGCTGCACTGCCGGACGCTCATGAAAGAGGAGGAGGACATCATCGCACGGCGCGAGGACAAGACCGCGCGCCAGCTCTTTGGGAACGCTGCGATCCTGTTCCTCCAGCTCTGCGCCGCTTCGATGGCAACGACACACACTGAGCGCGGTCGCAAGACGCTCACCGACTTGGTCGCGCTCCTGCACGCTCGCATGGGGCAGTACGGCATCTGCGGACTTTGCTACTTTGACGACGCAGTCAGCGATGCGTCCGAGCGCTCGTGCTTCTTGGAGACGAGCATCTACGTCCTCAGTACGTACACTGACGCATGCGCGCGCAGCAAGACGCAAGGACGCAGCACTGGCGCTGAGTCAAGTGGAGATGGCCACAAAGATGGCGACGATGTCAACGACAGCAGTGGCAATGCGACGGACGACTCGCCATTCAATCGCGAGCTTGCGCAGTGCTACCACTGTCTGTACGACGTGCAGCTCCTTCCTGGCTGCGACGACCACAAAACGGGGAACACGCTCGTGTTGCTGCAGCGCGACTCGGCGACAAAGCGCTCGGACGCGCTGCGGCTCGCGCAGTTTGCGATCCCAATGCTCTTGGCGCGGCCACCAAAGAACAACAGCCAGAAGAAGGAGAACGTCAAAGTCCTCGGTGCGATTCGCACGGCGCTCCATGCAACACACGCAGTGGCACAGACCGAGCGACGCACGGAAGAGCTCCAGACGTTCCTCGCACCGTCGCGCTTGCTCGAGTGGACGGACGCGTTCCCAGCCATTCGCGACGACCTCGCGCGTCCGAGCGAGTCGGACGAGACAGGCTTGGAGGCGCCACTCGACCATCTCTGGTACCTCTTGGGCGAGAACTACATCCTCTCGCGCGTGCGACGACGTGGGAACACGGCTGAGCTCATGGAGCTCGAGACGCGCGTGAAAGAGCGCGTGGCGTTCCTCACGACCGACGTCTTGCACTACCGTCCAGGACGGATCAAGTCGTGGGTCCGCCTCGGAAAGACCATGAAAGAGCTGTACCACGCCACGTCCGACGCCTGTGCTGTCTTGCTCGGTCGACGGCGCAAGATCGCTGCGCTGCATGCGTACACTGCACAGCAGCGCCAGCAGCAGCGCACTGGCGATGCGGCATCATCGACAATGAGTCTCACGTTCAACGATGTCGTGCTGCGTACGAGTCTGTTTGCAAAGATGCGGCAGTGGGACGAGCGCGACGCGTCCGAGCAAGATGCATTCTGCGTGACGCTCGGCGACGCTGTAGATGGCGCTAGCGCACGGACCGTGTCGATGGAGGAGTACGCGATCTACTACATCGTCCAGGTCATTGAGTTTGCGCGCCGGTGCTTTGCAATGGCCGCGCACTTGGCAGACGCCGCACTCAGCAAGAAGCTCGCAGCGCAAGAAGTGCGCGCTGCGAGCGTCGCTGACACTGTTGACAGCACTGCGCTGCAGGAAGAGAGCGAGATGGACGAACTGCGGACGATCGTCGTTGAGAGCAACGAAGAGAGCGGCTTGCTGCTCTACAACGTGCTCCAGGAGCTCTCAGTCTTGCACCACGGCCAGCAGCAGGAGCAGTGCGGCACTGAGGCGCGCATGTTCCCTGATGTGCTCTACGACCGCGTCGCAACGACTGCACTCGCGTACTTTGAGAAGGGACTCGACGTGTGTGCGAGCGCCGCGAACGCCGACGAAGTGCGCTTTCGCCTCAACTTCATGTGCGGCAAGACGCTCAAGAAGCAGCTGCGGCGCCAGCAGCGCACAACATCCGCTGCAGGACAAGAGCAGCAGTTGAGCGTCACGCCATCGGCAGTCATCGCGTGCTTTGCGCGCGCGGAGACAGCGCACGAAGACGGCGAGATGGAGCACGCGCTCGTGCACGCGTTCTACGCTTTGCAAGCCATGCGCATGGAGGTCGTGCTCACGACGCCCGTGCGTGTCGACGCCTTGCGTCTCGTGTGCGAGCACTACTTTGAAGAAGAGGAGGAGGACGAAGACGAGGAAGAGAATGAGGACGCGAGTGGCGCAGATGATCATGACAGCGGCCACGATGGCGACGAAGACGACACTGGAAACGAGTCGTCTGAGAATCGCTCAGCTGACGCGCCACGCAGCAGCAGCAGCAAGAAGTCATCGCCAACGAGTGGCGACCGACCGCTCAAGATCACAAAAGACGACGTCTTCCAGCTCCTCACGCGCGCCGATGCGACTGACAACGTCGACAGCGACGTTGCGCTCCACGCTGCGCGCGGGTGGCTCTACCTCAACGTCATCGACGCGCTCGAGTCGATTCCGAACGAAGATCGGTACTTCCACCCGTCGCGGTTCGTGCTCGCACAGGGCGTCTACCGCATGCACGAACTCGCGGCGCACGCTGCGTTTGACACGAGCGACGATCCGCTCGTGCGCGCACTCGTGACAGCGCTGCACGAACGCCTCAGTGCGGTCAGCGTCTCGCCAGACCGATCGCCAGCGACTTGTCCGACCACGAGCGCGGCCGCTGAGCGCGCACTCAAAGAGCTCGTGCCGCTCTTTGACAAGAAGCGGCCGCAGATCGTCGCGATTTGGCTCTCCGAGCACGTCCCAACGGCGAAGAAGTTCGAAGAGCTGAACCAGCGGCAGATGAAGTACGATCGGTACCGCCTCAAGTACTGGCGCCTGTACATTGCGCTCTTGGAAGAGAGCGGCGCGTACGCAAAGCTCAAAGAGGTCGCGTCGTGGGTCCTCGCGTGCAAAGAAGAGCACGACGTGATCGACGAGATGCTCGGCATTGCGCTGCGCGCTCGCGGGAACGTCTTGCGGCAGCGGACGCATGAGTTCTGTGCGAACGACACGGCAGTTGGGACGACTGAAGCAGTCGTGGGTGCGAGTGAGGGCAGTGGTAGTGGCCACAACCCGCAAACTGCGGCGCTGCTCAAGCTGCTCGCAAAGACGTACACATTTTACGTCGACGTTGTCGAGTCGCAGCATCGCCTCACTGGCGTCTTGGAGACGACGTACAACGAGCTCCTGCCGAGCAGCGAGCTCGTGCTCGTGCACCTCTTCGTGCTCGGTGCGACCGAGTTCCCAAGTGTGTTTGCACTTGCAGACGCAAGTAGCGATAGCGACGGTCGCAGCAGTCGACTGAGCGCCTGGCGCTCGATTGCGACGCAGATCGGTGCGTGGCTCAGTGCGCCAACGCGCGCTACATCGCAGGCAGTCGACACGACGAGTACGGAGTGGCGCGCGCTGCTGGACGCCACGCGCGCGTTCTGCGAAGACAAGTGGCCCGAGCGCATGGGCCGAGGCAAACTCGCAAAGAGCCGACTGCGTGTGAAAGCTGCAAGCAGTAGTAGTAGCAGCAGTAGTAGTCACAGTGCTGCAGTCCCTGACCCACCTGCTGCTGCTGCGTCTGCGCTCGTGAGCACGCAGACAGCAACTGTAGACACAGCAGTAGGTACTGGTACGACAGACGAGTAGCTAGTGGCAGCAGTAGAGACTGAATGAACGAGCGAGTGAATGGTGTTGGTCGTCACATCCCTCTGGTGATGCTGAGTCGCTTGGTGGTGGATACTTCAAGAGCTCTTCGATTCGTACGTCCCGCCTCTGCACATGCACGCAGGACGCATGGCGGACTAATCGCACTGGGTGGACGCTCCAAGAGCTGCTGCTGCTACTGCTGAGCGACGGCACAGGATCCTGGCCATTGACAAACTCGCACTGCAACGGCCATGCTGCGCCACTTGCCACGGTGCGTGCGAGTTGCTGGTTGTCCATGTGTGCAAGTGGTGGACTGACACGCATGTGCCGTTTGGAGGCGACTGACTGCTATGTCTTTGGTA
The DNA here is from genome assembly GCA_023333795.1 of Globisporangium rhizosaccharum. NCBI lineage: Eukaryota > Oomycota > Peronosporomycetes > Pythiales > Pythiaceae > Globisporangium > Globisporangium rhizosaccharum. The sequence goes on along the minus strand of JAASFN010001068.1, from coordinate 864 downwards.
GCCAACTGTGCACAAGCAGCTCACGCGTGCGTTGCTTGCGACTCGCACATCCGCTGCTGCTAGATGCTGCGCCACACACGCGCTTGCTCTTCTCGACTAGTATCGCACACGGCGATGATGCAGACAGCAAGACGGCAAAGACTGACGACGGCGCTGGCGCTGCACCGCTTGCGAGTAGCAAACGCGTGGCGCTGCGACGTCTCCTCGACCTCTACAAACCCGAACGAGCACCGCTGCGAGGCGCGCTAGCAACGCTCGCAGTGTCGTCTGTCATCAATGCAAGCCTTCCACTCGGCATGGGACGCGTGATCGACATCGCCACTGCGGCAAACACAGCGACGAGCTTGCCAGTCGTGCTCAGCGCGCTCGGCGGACTCTTTGTGCTCGACTTGGCAGCGACCGTCCACTGCTACAACTCGACTGCGATGATCGGCGAGCGCATCACGAATCGCTTGCGCCAAGACACGTATGCGTCGATCATGAAGCAGGACCTCGGGTTCTTCGACACTGCACGCACTGGCGAGCTCGTGAGTCGTCTGAGCGCCGACACGACACTGATCGGCAAAGTGCTGAGCAGCAATGTCAGCGACGCACTCTTTGGTCTCGGTCAAGCGATGAGCAGCATCTCGATGCTCTTTGTCATTAGTCCATCGCTCGCAACTGCGATGCTAGTCGTCGTCCCGCCAGTCGCAGTCGGCGCTACAGTCTACGGCGACGTTGTCGAGAAGCTCACGACGCAAGTGCAGAAGCAGCTGAGCGAAGCGACTGAGATCGCGGAAGAGAAGCTGAGCAACATCCGCGTCGTGCGCTGGTTCGCAACCGAGGAGCACGAGATCGACGTGCACAAGCGCAAAGTGGACGACG
>JAASFN010001067.1:0-10686 GCA_023333795.1 Globisporangium rhizosaccharum | reverse complement strand
GCTGTCGTGACTCTTGCTGTTGTTGTTGTCGGTGGCATGTTGTGTCTGCTGGTGCTCATGCTCTTGCTTGCATGTCCTGTATCTGTGGTAGTGTGCTGCAATGCGTCTGCCGATTGTTATAGTGCGACTCCGCTTGTATGTATGCCGTTGTTTGTCTGATGCAGTGAGTGAGGAGCTGCTGCCGTTTGGGCTTCTTGCAGTGGACTGCTCGTCTTGCCTCGTGCTGCTCCTCGTCTTCCTGGCTGCTTGACGCTTTGCGTCAACGTTGCAGCTAAACATGCTCGGTATTTTGGTATCAACGTTTGCCGATGTGGTATCAAGCAAGTTATTTGTATGGATAACTGTTTGACACTTGACAAGGCGGTTTTAATCCGATACCTGTCGATCTGCTCGATTTTATAGAACACAAACGACATACAAACTGGCTAAAACTTGGCTCAAAACGAGTCGGAGGCTTATATATTGAAACTTTTACGTGAGGCAACCACAAGCAAGGCAACCACAAGCAAGGCAAGGCAAGCAGTCGAGCTGGTCGCGGTGCTTTACTTTGCTTTGCTTAACTGTTGTGTGCAGTGCAGGTGTACAAGTGCTCGAGCATAGCATTCACAGCGACAAGAGCTCTTGAGCGAGTCTCGAGAATGTCAAGACGTGTCTGCAATATGATGCCGCGCACTTCATCGTCAAGTCACAGTGCACCATGTCCACAAACACAACCAGATTGGACTCGAGCACTGCAAGTATTGGTCATGCGCTCGCTCAGTAAGGCTTACGTTGGGACAACTCGCTTGAGCTCTTACTCACTGCTGTTGTCGCTACCAGGTGCTGGTGCTGGCACAGACAGCATGATGCAGGACAAGTAGTCTTGCCTTGCTTTGGTTTGCTTTGCTTTGCTTTGCTTTGCGAGCTTGAGTGAGTGTGCGTAAATTCGAATGAGAATCCGAACGCAATGCGCTCGAATTGATCTGATCCTGATCGTGATTGCTTGAGCAACGAGTGAATGTTGAAGCGATTGCTCGCAGCATGTCGCATGTGCTCACACTTGAGTCGTGTCTGCTCTTCATCGGTGCTGCTGATGCTGATGCTGCTCGTTGCTCGTTGCTCGTTGCTACTGCTCATTGCCACTGTTTCGCTCGGTTTGCTCGATGCCGAGTGTGCGAGCAAGTGAGCAAGTGGTGTCAGGTCAGTCCTTTCACGCTCTCTTTACTCTCACTCGAACTTGGCAGTGCCGCGCGCTGCTCACATCGTTTTGAGCAGTGTCGTGCAAGAAGAAGAAGACGCTTGCACTGCTGCTGCTGCTGCTACATTCCATTCCATTCCTCGATATCAAGATGTCTGTCTGAAGGTTTGAAGAGCTCTCTCTCTCTCTCTCTCTCTCTCTCTCTCTCTCTCTCTCTCGTCTCGTGCGTGCCTCGATGTCGACCTCGACGTCTGAAAGCGACCAGCCAGTATCACTCTTTTCGAGTCGAATCGCGTCTTGCCGAGTCGAGACAACGACTGCCTTGTTTGTCTGTTTGTCTGTTTGTCTGTCTGTCCATCGTAAGGTGAACACTGACGCGGCATGAGTCCGCTCTCGCCATACCTTACCAATAACAACAGCAAGCATGCGAGCTCGCTTCAGACCTCACTCATTCACTCACTCACGCACTCACGCACTCAGACAGCGCGTCGACAGCTGCGTCGTCAAAGCCGCGTTTGGATCGAGTGTGTGTGTGAGGGCTGTCTTGCTTTGCTTTGCTTTGCGATCGGAAGCAGATGCTCGGCAACAACTACTACTACTAACTGCGTGAGCAACAACAGACAGCAGCAGGATCCATCGACCATCGAGCGGCGAGCAGATCCATTCGGAATGAATGGATGAATGGCGACGAGCTCTCACGCAAATCAAGACAAGGCAACCAAAGGCAAACAAAGGCAAAGGCAAACAAGACCAGGCAAGCAAGCGAGCCGCGACGAAAAAGCCACGCACGACTGACTGACTGACTGACTCTGACTCTCGTCTTGCAGCATTCGATTTTGTGGTCGAGTGTCGAGTGCGAGTGCGTCGATATGTGAGACTCGAGACTTGAGAATGGAGACTTGAGAATGGAGACTTGAGACTTGAGACTTGAGAATGGAGTGTGAGAGTTTGGCTCGACTCGACATGCAGCCAAACGCATCGAGACTGTTTGATTCGAGGAGCGCGTGCTTGCTTGTTAGCGTGCTTACTTGCTAGCGTGCTTGCTTGCTTGCTTCTTGCGAGTGATCTGCGTCCTCGATGGCGCCGACATTGCGCATGCGAGCATCTTTGCCATGATGATCATGATGATCTCTCTCTCTCTCTCTCTCTCTCTCCATCGCACCACCCCACTACAATCAATGGCTGCTGTAAGTGCCGCTGTAACACCACCACCACCAGGACACCACCACCTCCACATCCATCGCGATCCGCGCCACGACTGCTGTCACTGCTATCAACATCACCACTGACTGATGGACTAGCTGACTGACTGACGGACGGACGGACTGCCTTGCATCGCCCAGTCTGGATACACAAGAGGCTTTGAGCAAGAGACGCAAGCAAGCGAGTTTGAGCAAGAGACGCTTTGGCACTCGCTCTTTTGCTTCTCTGCGTCTTGGTTCATGGCGCACTCGCTTGCACTCGTTCGCACTTGCTCGCCGGCTCTGCACAGTCGAGACCGCGAGACATTTTGCACCAGAGCCGCTCCGCAGACGTCGTCCGCTCTCGCCGGCTGTCCTTCACGCAGCGACCACACACGCGCACACTCACTTGCATGCACTTCTTGCACACACACACACACACACACACACACCTCTCTCGCTCTCGCGCCATCTCGAACGCCATCGCCATCGATATCGCCATTGTGCACAAGCACCAGCCAACCGCATGGACGACTGATCCAAGCGATCGGTCCTCGCATATCCGACCAGACGCAACACCAGCAAGAGCAACCAAGCGAGACGCTTCGGTTTGCCCCCCGTTTCGCCTCTCGCATGGCGTAATCCCAAGTGTGGGCAAACAAGGCGTCGACGACAGTGGACTGGCATCCAACCACACGCTTCGCTATTTGTCTGATCGGGATCCACTACGAATGCGCTGTCGAGTGCAATGCAATGCAATGCGCGTAGTGTCCTCTCTTTCATGCAGTAGCAATGCGAAGCACATCGCGATCGATAACGTCGGCAGGCAGCGCACGCACCTCGGTGCGGCGCCCATTCACTCTTCTCTTAGTCTGCACTGCACGTCTCCATCAAGTCCGAGTCCCAAGTCGATGCAGGACGCCGCTATTCTGTGCGATAGTACTCGTGCGTCTGAGCTCGAGTGATCAGCAGGTGTCGCACGATTAGCTCCGATTTTATGCACGCGTTTCAGATTCTATCGTCTCTCCCGATAAAGTACGAGGGAACCGCGGCCCATCTCCAGAGAGTCGCTGCGTGTGTTGTTCTGCCAGAGACCAAGAGACGACGCAGGTGCGACGACGACGACATCGACGCCATTGGAAGCAGCAGCGCACTCGGCATTCTGCGGCCTCGAAGCGAAGCGAAGCGAAGCAAGCGGACGACTCTCGGACGATCACGCAGTCCATTCGACCTCGGTCCGTCCTCGTGCGTCGTCGGGAGTGAGACAAGGAGACGCAAGCAAACAGCAGCAAGAGAGAGAAAGAGGAGGAGACTGTTGACAGTGTCACGACGACTGCGCAACACCACCGAACCAAGTAAGTAAACGAGAGAGCGAGCGAGAGAAAACACCCGCATGTGGCTTTTTGCAGGCGTGTGCTTTGCGATCTCGACGCCGTGGTTCCGCACGGCGCTCGAGGCGCTCTTTGCAGAGCTCACGATCGTGTTCTACAACTGTTTCTCCGCCGTTGCGATCGCGCTCGTGAGCGTCTTTGTCGCGGCGCTCGTGCTGTCGTTCAAGCCACTCGTGGTGACGTCAGTGCCTGCGACGCCAGCGACTATCGCAACCGCGTGCGATGACAACGAGATCATCATCATCAACAACAACAACCACCAGCAGGACGCACCAGTTGCATCTCTTGTGACGCAGGCGCCACTGCGTTCGCGCTACCACTCGACAACGGCCAAGTCGTCGAGTGCGTTTGCGACTGGCAATGCGGTCATGAAGATGCTGTTCTTTGCGTCGACGATGCTGCCGCTGAGCCTCGTCGTTGGCGCCGCTGGGCCTGTCGGTAAGACACTGACAACGACGCGGCACCTCGCAACAAAAGTGCCGTTCACACTCGCAGACAACGCAACGGCGCTCGCGTCGCTCAAAGCGAAGCTCACGACGTGCAAGTACTCAAAAGGGCAGGAGTGCATCAACGACCCGACGCTCTTGTCGGAGTTTGGGACGTTCAAGCGCGCACCGGGCTACTGCGCAGCGTTTGACACGACGTACGTGAACGTGACTGTGAGCACGCCGACGCCGAATCGGTACTTGCCGACGTCTGTCAAGGACGCGTACAAGGCGGGCTTCCAGAACAAGTTCTCCGGTTGGTCGAGCGCGAATCGCGATCAGTTCCAAGTCGACTGTCCGTTCCTGTACAACGAGACCGTGGCGCAAGGGAGCGACTACTTGTGCTGCACGGAGGACCAGTACGTGAGTCTCAAGACCCAAGTGCGCATGATCCCAGGTCTGTGCAAGTCGTGCAAAGAGAACTTGCGCAACATCTTTTGCCAGATGACGTGCAGTCCGGACAACAGCATGTTCCTCGACGTGAAGCAAGTGCGTCTCATGCCGGGTGACGACGACCACCAAGGCGACATCTACCCAGCGATCGAAGAGCTGACGTACTACGTCGGGAGCGACTGGATCCGCGACATCTACGACTACTGCCAGAAAGACAGCAGCTTCTCGCTCTTGTGTAACCCAAAGAACAACTGCACGGACGGCTTCGGCTTGATGGAGTTCATGGGCGCGTACAAGCTCAATACGATCGGCTCGCCGCTCCAGATCAACGTCAAGACGATGCAGCAGCTCCCGAACGCGCAGCAGAAAGAGCTCTTTTGCGCCTGCGGTGCCACGAACACGAGCGACTGCTTTGCGCCCATGGACACGCACTTGCTCTCGTGCGTCGGTGTCTGCGGCTCGCTCTGTGCCGTGAACGCGAACGACAAGCGCATCTTCCACCCGGCGTGCTACGGCACGTCCCTTACGACGAACAACACAGCGGACAACAAGACCGCGTCGAGTGTGAACCCCAAGTGGGAGCCGCTCATGGCGTACATGGAAGCCAACTTGGTCGAGAACGACTACGACGTGCTCAACTACTTCTTGGCGATGCTCGGCGGTGTCATTGGCTTTGTCCTCATCATGGGCTTCCTCTACATCACGTGCCGGAAGAAGAAGTACGGCGGTGTGCCGACGTCTGAGCGCACGCGCCACGGTCCGTTCGTTGCAAGCGCGAGTGCGATGGAAGACCAGCGCTTGAGCTTTGTCGACGATCTCGTCACGAGCTACATGAAGCGCTGGGGCGCGTTCGTCTCGACTGGCAACAACCCACTGAAGATCATCGCCGTTATGCTCGTGCTCATCATCGTGTGCTCGTCGGGTCTGTCGAAGATCGAAGTCGAGACCGACCCTGTGAAGCTCTGGGTCGCCGAGTCGAGCCGTCCGTACAAAGAGCGTGACCACTACGGCGAGCTCTTCATGCCGTTCTACCGGTCGCAGCAAGTGATCTTGGTCCCGAAAGATGGCGGCGACATCAACCGCGTCGCGTACTTGAAAGAGTCGATCCGGATCCAGAACATGGTCGCGAACGTCACGTACGGTCCAGACAACGCGGCGTTCCCTGAGCGCGTCAAGCTCGACGACATTTGCTGGAAAGTCACGGGCACGTCCTGCACGGTCAACTCGATCACGCAGTACTTCCAGAACCGCATGGACCACTTTGAATTCTACGAGAAGTACGGCCTCGCGCTCGACCACTTTGGCCAGTGCCTCTACTCGCCGTCCAACTCGGACGTTGCAACGTGCGGCGCACTCTCGACGAAGCTCAAAGACGGCGACAAGATCCCAACGAGCATGAGCGACTGTCCGTGTCTCTCGGGCTTTGGGGCACCGATGAACTTGTACAACACGTACTTGGGCGGCTTCCCGAGCGGCGCAGACAAGAACACGACGCTGTTCTTGCAGTCCAAGGCGATCGTCTCAACGGCGCTCGTGTACAACTACTACGACAAGGCGCAGAACGAGCCGTCGATCAAGTGGGAGCGCGAGTACATCAAGCTCTTGAAGCGTGAGTCCAAGACGAACGAGCTCTTTACGATCTACTTTATGGCCGAGACGTCGGTCCAGGACGAGATTGAAGTCGAGTCGAGCGGCGACGTGCTACCAGTCGCACTGAGCTACTCGCTCATGATCATCTACGTCTCGCTCGGGATCAACCGCTGGTCGTTCCAGAAGCGCTTCTTCCAGACGTCCAAGATCTCGGTCGGCTTCCTTGGCATCATCTGCATCATGCTCGCGGTCGCAACGACGATCGGTATCTTCATGTGGGCTGGCGTGAAGCTCCAGCTCGTGATCATGGAGGTCGTGCCGTTCCTCACGCTCGCGATCGGCGTCGACAACATCTTCTTGATCGTCCACGCCGTGAACCAGAAGCACGACGAGCTGCGTCTCGCGCAGCCTGAGCGCTTTGTCGGTCTCGAGCACGACGCTGAGGCCGTGCGTGACGTTGCGAGCAAGATCGTGTCGGAAGGTCTCGGGTACATTGCGCCGAGCATCTTCATGGCGTCGCTCGCCGAGTCGATTGCGTTTGCGTTTGGCTGCATCTCGCCCATGCCCGCAGTGCTCTGGTTCGCTGCGTTTGCGTGCGTCGCCGTGGCGATCAACTTTTGCGTCCAGATGACGCTGCTCGTGTCGATCGTGACGCTCGACAAGCGTCGCGAGCTCAGTGGCCACTACGACATCTTTTGCTGGCGCCGCGCGTCTGGTCCAGCGTGGACTCAGGACGACGCTGCTGCAGCAGCAGCAACGACAGAGAACCAAGGACTCGTGCAGCCCAAGACGCCAGAAGGCGACGACGAGACTGCGGCGCGTGCACCTGGCACTGTGACTGCGGCGCACATCTTTGACCGGTGCGTCGACGCGTACTCGTGGTTCCTCTCACTGCGCATCGTGAAGCTCGTGGTGCTACTGCTGTTCCTCTTCTGGACGCTCATCTCGATCACGTCGATCGAAGAGCTCAAGCACGGTCTCCCACAGGCCGAGTCGATGCCATCCGAGTCGTACTTGACCGACTACTTCAACGCCTTGGACGTGTACTTGGCGACTGGCGCACCGGTGTACTTTGTCGTCGAAGGCGGCTACGGCCGGAACCCCGAGGTCTTTGACCTGAACGATCAAGCCGTGCAAGCCAAGTTCTGCAAGTCCAAGTCGTTCTGCGACGAGTACTCGATCCCAAAGATCATTGACGCGCTCGCGAACGAAGGGAACCGAAACATCACGCACTTTAGCGAAGGCACGACGTACTCGTGGATGGACGACTTCTGGGGCTTTGTGAGCCCTGATAGCGAGTGCTGCCGCGTCGACAGCAACAAGGCGTACTTGCCGATCTTGGCCGACGACGCTGCGTACTCGCTCGCGCGACCGAACAACCCGACGTGCCTTGCTGCCAAGTCGTCCGTGCCGCCTGTGCCAAAGGACTCGTTCATGTCGCTCTTTAGCATGTTCTCGACTGCGAGCGCTGGCAACTTGTGCTCGTACGGCGGCGGCTCGATCTACCGCGGACAGTTCAGCATTGACGACAAGCCGATCCCGGTCGTGACGAACAGCACGCCGCAGATCGTGCTCAACACGACGAGCTACGGGAAGCAGATCACGGCGTTCTCGTACATGGTCGTCGCGACTGCGAACCCGACGCAGCAGCACTTTATCGACGCGTACGCGCAGGCGCGCCGCGCGGCGCAGTGGATCAGCGACAAGACCGGTGTCGACGTCTGGGTCTTCTCGCTCACGTACGTCTTCTTTGACCAGTACTTGACTGTCGTGCGCGACACGTACCTCTTTGTCGGCCTCGCGCTCGTCGCAGTCTTTGTGATCCACGCGATCTACTTTGGCGGCTTGCTCTATCCGCTCGTGATTGCGCTCGCAGCAGCGAACATTGTGATCCAAGTCATGGGCTTGATGCGTCCGAACGACATTCTACTGAACGGCTTGTCGATGGTGAACCTCGTGATCGCCGCGGGCATTGCTGTCGAGTTCTGCGGTCACTACGTGCGCATGTTTGCAAAGGCGCGCGGCACGGGCGACGAGCGCGCGAAGATCGCACTGCGCAAGGTGCTCGTGTCCGTGCTCTTTGGCATCACGATCACGAAAGTCGTGGGCCTGAGCGCCTTGACGCTCGCAGACTCGCGCATCTTCAAGAAGTACTACTTCCGCATGTACATGATGGTCGTGCTTGCAGGCGTCCTGAACGGCATGCTCTTGCTCCCGGTGCTCTTGAGCATCTTTGTCGACGTGAAGCAGTTCTTTGTGCAGAAGCGGCAAGCGAAAGCCGACGGCACCGACGGCGTGCCAGCGAGCGAGAGTCCAGCGTACCACGGCGTCGACAGCGTGAAGCTCGCGTCGCCAGTCGGCGGTTCAGGCGCGACGCGCCAGTCGAACAGCGACTAACAAGCCGCGAACAACCGCAGTCGTGCGACGACGACGACCCTCCTCCTGTGTCTGACTATTGAATCGAATGCATGTTCCTGCACATCCACTTGCGAGCACGTCCACTGGGTCTCTCCTGCTGCTGCCACTTCCGGATCCCTACGACGGCGTCCTGTGAGGACGATACGTAGGACTAAGAGCAAGCGCAAGAGAGCAAAGAGATGAATGAATCGACTTTCGAGTGCCTGCAGCGTCGCTCTCTCATTGCGCCTTCTTCTAGAACCATCGTCATCTACATGTGCATGTGTCTGGCTAATGGAGTCGTTTCATGCCCTTAAGGTCGTACTCTAGGACGTCGTTGCCGCTGCTGCTGCTGCGGATGACGAGACGTCAATCTCGAGGACTTCCGGGAACTGCGCACGCATGGCGCTATACGAGCCGCGGAGAAACGCTGCAGACAAGCGACTCATGGCTCGCAACGCGTACTTGGGATCGATCGAGCCGGCCGACTTCATGATGCGATTCACAAGCGGTGAGAACACGGGGAGGTCGCAAAAGTTGTTGTGGCGCGAGCCCATGAGGACCGTGAGCTTTGTCTGCGCGTGCGTGCTGCCCTGAGTGTGCGCTGTCGTGTCGCGCATGTTGGCGTCCCACTTGGCAAAGTGCTCAGACAGCAAGTGGAAGACCGGGACGCGCGCGCCGAGTCCGCGCTTTGCGTCCTCGTCCACTGGCTCCATCCACGCGTCCAAGAGCACGACGGCGCGGACGCGGTCGTCGACGTGCGCTGTGGCAATCGCAGTCGCAGCGCCAAACGAGTGGCCCACGAGACTCACGTGCTCCATGTCAGCGACTGCAAACACGTTGCCGTCGAGTTGCTCAGCGTGCTCTTGTGCGATCGCATCGAGCACGCGCCGGACCTCGGCGACGCGCTGCTGCAGCTGCTTGTTCCGGAACGCAAAGCCCGCGCCGTTGATGTTGTCGCGCACTTCGCGCGAGATCGGCGTGTAGTACGCGACGCGGTTGTCCGGTGCATGGCGCGTGACTGCTGCCGAGCCGTCGCAGTGGTTCACGACGACAACGATGTTGCCTTCGCTCGCGAGCTGCTGCGTGATGGCCGAGTAGATGTCTATGCAGCCGCCGAGACCGTGGCTAAAGACCACGACTGGCCAGCGCTTCGTCGCAGTCGCTGGCTGTGCGACTGGCGCATTTGGCAACGCGGCCAAGTACCCGGCGCGGAGACAGCCAAAGAGCCACTGCGGCACGCCGCTGAAGACGCTCATGCCTTTGAGCGAGTGCTCGCCGTGGTGCAGCATCGACGCACGCTCGCGTAGTGGCAGCGTCGACGGCGTCTTTCCAGACGGATACAAGATGCGGCACTCAATGCCGCCGAAGCGACCGACCGTCACGCCGAGCGACTTGTATTCACCGTGGAGCTGCGAGACGTCGGGCCACGGGAACACGAGCACGAGCACGAGCGTGAGTGCGACGCCAGCAGTCGCAATCGACAGCAGCGTCGCTGGCGACACGAGCTGGAGCTGCTCGCGGATCGCAAAGCGCGAGACGAACGCAAGCATTGCCACGTACAGCGGCGAGATCTCGCGTCGCGGGTGGTGCACGACCAGCAGTGCGCCAATCGCAGCGACGAGCGTTGTCTGCACGAGCATGTACGTGTGCGCACTTGTGAACGCAGCGCTGCGATAGTGCTCGGCAGCGAGCACACTCGCGCACGTTGCGACGAGCGCATACTCTGCAAACGAGTAGCGCGCGACCGACATGCTGCGGTGTGTGTCTAGTGCTGGTGTGTGTGTGCGGATGCAGGAGGTGATGAAGACGAGCGCAAGCGCGCAGCTTGTCCTGGTCGTTCGATGCTTGGTCGCGTTCGAATGGATTCGCTTCTTGGTTGTTGACGTCGAACGAAGAAAAAAATAGTGTGGACAACATCAATTAAATCAGAGTATCCCCGTTTCACTTGTAAAATACAAAAGCGGGTGTAAATGTCCAGCGAGCATGCTGCGTCTGGTTCGCTGGTGCTTGTGCACAATGGCGATATCGATGGCGATGACGTTCGAGATGGCGCGAGAGCGAGAGAGGTG